>AUXN01000019.1:0-33243 GCA_000482125.1 Strigomonas galati
GAACGTTTTTTTTTTTGTTTTCATTTTGTTTTTCGCTCCGATTTATGACTTTTTTTGTCAAATCAAAATATACACTTTCTTTCCTTCTTGTTTTTTTTTTGTTATATATTCATATATTCTGCGCCAGAATGTGGCTGTCGTTTCTTTCTTTCTAACCTGTTGAGAGTCTGATCAATAAAAACTTACAAAAAAAAAAAGGTCACACACAAGCTGCACAGTATTTGAAGTTCCTTTACCTCTTTATCGTACTACTCTTTTCACGTTTAAATAAGATTTGGTCATCTTTTTCCTTACTTTCGTTTGTTTTCTCCTCTTTCTCTCTCTTCACTATTTTGAAAAGACTTCCATCACTCTAACCAATCACACCAGCATTACATAAAAGTAATTCAAATTTTCAATTTACATTTTTAATTCAACGCTCTTTTTTTTATTATTATTTTTATTATTCACTTTCTATCATTATTATTTATTTATTTTTATTACCATTTCCAGATTTACTAACATAAACCGCATACACTTTTTTTTTTTTTATTTTTTATTATCACGTAACTTTTATAGACCAAGCATACATACATATATATTTAACTCATCAGATTATTAATTAACCAATACATTTACAAAAAAAAAAAAAATAACAGAACATATGTCTCAATTCTTTATCAAGCAAAGCAATGATGTCATGGCGGCCGAGTACCAGCAGCGCCTCTTCGAATACTACTACAACTACTACGCTGCCCGCGACGCCGCCGCCGCGGCAGTCCTGCAGAACACGCCACGCCCCATGGACGGGGTGCACTACCCGCCCACACCGCTCTTCCAGCTGAGCAGGACCTCGCACCGCCGCTCTCCGTCTCCGCCGCTGCCGCTGCCACGGTCCCACATGGCCAACGCTAGTGTGGCACCACCACCGCAACACCCGCACGGCTACTACAGCCACCTACCCCCACATCCACACGCGCATCTGGAGGACCCCATGTCGTACTACTATTATCACGTCGCGCCTCCCACCGCCCACGCACACGCCAGCGAGAGCAGCACCAGCAGCACCACGCCCAGCACACGGCACGCCGCCGCTGGAGCAGGGGCTGGGGCGCTGCCGCCGCGGCCTCCTGCAGCTCCTTGCAACACCACGCAGGCCTACACGCCCAGCGAGACGGGCGAGGGCAGCGAGGTGCGCACGCCGACGCCGCGGCCGCTTCCCCGCAACAGCCATGTTGTGGGCAGTGACACGAAGGCGCCGCTCATCGCCACGGCACCTCCGCCAGCCCACCCCGTTGTCAGCCATACGCCAGAGCAACAGCAGAAGGAAGAGGCGCCACCAGCAGATGGCATCACGCCCTTCAACATCAACCTCTACGCCGAGACGCACTGTCTGCTGTGCGGGGAGGCGGGGCACCCGTACGCGCTCTGCGGCGGCTTCGACCCCCACCTCCTTTGCCTCTTCAACATAAAGGAGAGCAGCGTGTATGTGATGCGGCGCGAGGACTGGCTGGACGGCGCGACGCTGGAGGACGTGCTTGGCTTCATGGAGACCCGGATGCACCTGCCGCGCTCCCGCTACGAGCTATGGCTGGACGGGAAACCGCTGCGCATCATGGCTGGTCTCACGGTGGCGGAGGAACAGGAGCAAGAGCAGGAGGAGACGGCGGAGGAGACGCCGTCTGTCTCGGCGCCTACCACTCCAGCCACCGCTCTCCAGCCGAGCTATCCGCACCACCATCATCATTACCAGCCCATGGCCCACCTGCGTCAGCAGCAGCAGCAACAGCAACAAGTCTACAGTAACAACCCCTCCTTTGCCTCCACCCCGTCGCTGTCGTCGCTGCCGACGCCGCGCTCGCTCGGACAGTCCAGTGCCAGTGTTGGCAGCGCAGCGCCGATAGTCGGCCCCCACGTTCAGCAGCACCACCACCATCACCACCACTTCGCACACCTCATGTTCCCGCATCACATGGCTGGTGGTGGTAGTGCTGCTGCTGCTGCTGCAGTTGCTGTTGCTGGTGTCGCATCTGCGTCCATGGGCAAGAAGAACAAGCCATATGAGGCCATCCTCTGCAGTCAGGTGCGTCTCTTGCCGGGCGCGGTGGTCTGTGCCGTGCCGCGAGGAGAATGGTCCGCGACGCCACCAGTCCGCGCGTACGCAGGAGCTGTTGCCAAGGCGCCATCAGAGAAGCAGGAGAAGGTCCTCGCAGCTCCCACTACAGCGGCTTCTGCTTCTGCTGCTGCGCCCAGCTGCACCCCACGCATCACGTCGCTGCCAAAGGCGGAGGAGCCCTCCGTGAGCGCCATCTCGCCCATCCTCTCAGAGGTTGGCCGCGACAGTGCCCTCATAGTCAGCAACGACTCTACCGCGTTTGTGCCGTCGTCGTGCACACCACAGCAGCAGCAACAACAACAGCAACAACAATCGTCTCAAGAGGTCAGTGTCGCGACAGAGGAGAAGAAGCGGATGAAGAGCGAGGCCACAGCGAAGGAAGCACCGCGGGTCGAAACAGCCGTAACCACAGAAGACAAGGAGCACAAGACAAAAACGGCGGAGACCTTTCTGCACAAGGGCGACTGGCACGCCATGTCGGCGATGCTACGAAAGCGTCTGGCCGAGCACGACGAAGAGATGGCAGCCGAGAAGGACAAGAAGAAGCAAGAGTCCATCAAGCCAATTGTGGTGGCTGCAACCACCTTCACTGTGACAGCATCAACCACAACAACGCCAACGCCAACAACAACAACAGCAGCGGCGGTGCACAAAAGCACCACCACACGCAGCGCAGACAGCCGACGAAGCAAGTGGGACCCGTACCATCGCGATACAGAAGAGCGCAAACAACAAGACCAGCCACACAAGAGCAAGTCCACCACAACCACAACAAGGGGGGTACACTCCGAAAACGAGACGGAAAGTGCCGACCACCTCCAGAAGCAAACAGACAAGCCTCACAAGGATGAAAGCGAAAAGGTAAAGGAGCAGAAAGAAAAACAGGAGCCTATCCTCTTCACCATACCGTCGAGTGTGCTGTGGAAGAAGAACCGCGAGCTGCGGAAGCGCTCCCCGCACGCGCCGGACTACGACCGTCGTTACCGCACCATTTGTGTCCGTTTCCTCCCTTACACCATGCTCCACTCGGAGCTGCGCACGCTCTTCTTCATGTTCGGCGAGGTGCACCGCGTGCGTCTGCTGTGGCCTATCATCATTGAAGAGCTGAAGAAGCGCCGCCACCTCGACGTGGGCAAGCTGGTCAGGTACGCCAATGCGCGGCTGGCGAAGCGGAACGGGGAAGAAGTGGAGAAGGAGGAGACAAAGACGGAGGTGCCGCGCGTGCAGCCGCCACAGAGGGAGCGTCCCATCTTCAGCATGTGCTTCGTCGAGTACGCGACAGAGGTTGAGGCCATGTTTGCCGTGGACATGATGCACGGCTTCCCCATCACGCCCAGGTTCAGGCTGGAGGTGCAGATGAGTCGCAAGCCCATCGGTGGCTACCTCCGAGCTGACTATGACGAGGAGAGGAGGCATCCGTGCACCTTCGGGCTGTCGCCGGAGAAGGTCGAGCCGTCGTCGCCCCTCATGCAGGAGGACTGGCCGGAGCTGCCCAAGGAGGGGGAGGAGCAGGAACACAGTCGCCGCACGCCGAAGCAGAAGCACACCACCACCATCACCACGGCAACGCCAGAGAATGGGAAGGGCGACCACCGCGAAGGGAAGGGTAATGACGAAGAGGCGCAGGTGTCGGCGGGAGAGGACTCTCCTGGTTATCACACGCCCTTCAGCACTGGTGGCATGGGCACTGCCCACAAGGAGGAGGAAGTGGAAACGCGCGAGGAGGAAGAGCAGCTGCTCCTGCCCGCTCCTGCTTCTCTTGTGAAGCATTCTGTCAGTGACAATGAAGGCGGTCGCTCGCCCTCTCCGTTGGAGCCTTCGTTTGTGGAGGCGCGAGAAGAGGAAGAAGACGGGGAAGCATCGCAGCCGTACAGAGACGCTTCCATTCCCCTCTCCAGTGCCAGCACGGCCAAGCCCTCCTCCGTGGCGCGGCACCACACGCCCGCCAGCGACCAGCAGCAGCAGCAGCCGTCCAACCTGTCTGCTACTGCCACTGCAGAGGAAGAAGAGGACACGGTCGCTAGTCGCCGCCAGCAGCTGCATGAGACGACGCAGCGCTACGTGGCGTCGGCGCTGGACTCGCTCTTCCACATGGCCATCCATCAGATCGAGGCACTGGCACGTCTGCCTCCCTGTGGCAACAACAGCGGCCCTCATCCTTTGCTGCTTCAGCTCGAGCTGCGGGTACGGGAGGTCGCCCTCTGCGTGCACCACGGCCGCTCGCAGGACGGTCAGCGCGCGGCGCAGCTCGGCCAGGAGGTCGTCCTGCACGCGCAGCACTTCACCGGCGTGCTCGCGCGGGTGCTGTCGCAGCTCGAGCGGGGCCGGCCCGCCGCCGCCGCCGCCCTCCTCGCCGACCTCCCACTCTCCTTGCGCACCCTCTTCACGGCTGCCTCGCTGGACTGTCAGCAGGGCGCGCTGGCGGCGCTGCCGACCGCGCTGGAAGAGGGCACGCTCGCGACACCGGTCGCGCCAGGGCCGCTCTACTTCCCGCGGGTGGAGGCGCTCCACTGCTTCCTCCAGCGGCTGCTGCAGCTCGCCGTGCTGCTGGACAACTACGTGCTGCAGAAGGCGGAGGCAGCCCGCCGCACCGCGCACGCCCTGCGGCCACAGGAGCCGCTCGACGACTGGCTCGCAGGAGACGAGGAGGCGGCCGCGATGGTCGTCGTGCAGTCGCGCGCGTTGCGCCGCTTCTGCCGCCTGCACCGCGTCGCCACGGACCTTGCTGTGTGGGAGGTGGCGCTGCAGGGCGCGGAGGGCGAGGCCGCCAGCGCCAACTGCTCCTCGGACGACAGCGCGCACTACAGTGACGGGGGCCTGCCGCCGTCGCGGACGGTGCGGTCCTACCTGCGCCGGGTGGCGCAGCGCGTGCTGCCCAAGATCCCCAGCACGGAGGAGGTGGAGGCCGGCTCCGCGGCGGGAGAGCTGCTGGGGCGTCTGCTGCCGGGCGTGTCGCAGTACTCTGCCGTGCTGCTGGCGCACAACATGACACAAGGCGTGTATTAGCTTTCATTAACCTTTTTTACTATTATTATTATTATTATTATTAGCATTCAGATATTATTGCTTTTCACCTGCTAATGGCTCTTTTTTTTTCTTTTCCAAAAAAAAAAAAGCGTAATATCCTCATCACTACATACATATGTGTGGGGAACATCTTCCGTCGATTCTTATTTTAATTGAGTTTTATTTTCCGTAGTATTTAAGATCAGCAAAACAAGGTAAACGTTGCATCCGTTAGTTACAATATATAGAAGAAAAAAAAACTGTTTGGAACAAAAGTGCCATGAACTGATGTTAATACTGTATTAACGTAAGTTGATAACCTCTTTTCTCTCTTCTTCTTCACTCCTCTTCAAAGCTTTGCAAAACAACAAGAAAATTGCACAGCTTATAATTCTTGGTTTTTTTTTCTAACAGATTTAGTTTTATTCTTTTGTAAAATATCACCTTTGTTTTTTTTTTTTTCTTATTTTGTTTTCCCCTATACATTTATTTTGCGCAGATTTGCGAACAATCGAAACATCCAAGTTTTGATCTTAATAATATACAGGTAAAAAAAAATAAAGAAGAAGGCATCATGACTTCTTCAAATGAGAAGAGACCAAAAAAGAGTAGTATTTCCAATCCCAACCCGGGAGTAAGTTCTTTAACGTTAGCCAACGTCCGAGAGGCGCTGTTCGCCCGCCGACAAAAGTTCTCAAAGCCGAGTGAGACCAATAGCATGATGACACCAAATACACATCCGACGAACAGCAACGTGAACACATACTATAGCAGCGGCGATGGTAGACCGGCGAGTTACGACGCGCGTAACAGAGGCCGCCTTGTCTCTCAGCCCTTCTCCAACTACAATGTCGCGAACAGCGACCTCAACAATCATAGCAACAGCAGCGCGCCCTTCGACGACGAGTACGCGCGCTTCCCACTCCCTGGTGTCACCCCTGAGAGCGACCGCAAGAAGCACAGCGACGACAGCGGCCATGGTGGGCCCCCGCCACGCCCGCACCAAGTGCAGCAATCGCCATCGCCACAGCAACAACTACAGAGCAGCCCGCAGACGGCCTCCCTCCGTGGCTCTGTCAGCTCCATGCAGAACGCCATGATGATGGCTGGCTGCAACGCACCCCGCCGCGTCTCGTACTACAACGGCTTCCTGAAGGATGTGGTAGAGTCCGACGTGGGCAACTATGCTGCTTATATGAACTACAGCACAGCTCCTCCTGGCTCCTCTGTGCCCAACAATAACGGAGACGGCATGTCGTCTTGCGGCGGTGGGGAGCGGCGACGCAGTAGCGGCGGCAGCTATGACGGGACAGCGCGGCGGTCGACGGCGGTGCTGCCGCTGCAGGGCCGTCGCGACACGTACGACGCGCAGCTCGCGGAGGCGATGGTGAACACGGCGGAGGCGGCCGCGGCGGCCCAAAAAGGGAAGGAGCGCCGCTACACGAGCCCACGGACGAGCGAACTGCGGCTGTCTGCCTCTGGCGAGGGCAGCCGCCCGTCCCTGTTGCACAACCAAGGCCGCCTCGCCAGCCTCAGCTACGAAAATAGTTACAACAACAACCCTCAGGCCGCAGCAGCGATCGCGGCAGCACTACAACTAGAAGAGACGGGCTCTGTTGCGGACAGTGTGACACTCTCGGTCACTAACCCGAAAGACGGAGGCGACACATGGCGACGGTCACCATCAGCCGGACCTTTCGGACCCAACAATAATAACAACAACAACAACATGGCTGCCCTTCTTCAGCCCAACGCGGAGGAGGCCCTCCTCCTCTTCTCGCGCAACAGCACCATGAACAACACCACCAACGGCCTCAGCCCCGCTGCTGCCATGCTGGCGGAGCTGCCGCCACCACCGCGGCAGACCCTCTCGCATAAGCAGCTCACGGAGGCTTTTTACGGCCGCTACAAGGGCGGTGACATGGCCAAGGATGCCTATCTTCACTTCCTCAAAGGAGAGGAAGAGAGCAGCAGCAAGAAGCGCAAGTCCCGCAAGAGCTCTTCTCTGGCAGCGACTGATGGTGGTGGTGGCGGCAATGGGCGCCGTAGCACCACCCGCGCCAGCGCTGCAGCCGTCACGGACCCTTACCTCAACACACAGAGCGGTGCAGCTACGTGGGGCAACAACACGACGAATAGTAGTTTACGCAACGGTAGCATGAGTATGTTTGCCAGCTGGCAGTGGATGCAGAACAGCACCGCTACTTCACCGTCCGCGAGCCCAGCGCAGGCCAGCCTCCCTAATGGGAATAGCACTAATAGCAATAATAATAACTACAACAGAGATGCTGCAGTGGCCATGTTCATGAACAGCTACGCGCCAGGGACGCCCAACACGGCACCAGCGTTTGACGGCCGTCGCAACAACAGTAACAACGCCAATAATAACAATAACAATAATAATAATAGTCATGCCACTGGTGAAAAGAAGTGTGTGTCTTTTGATGATGACAGCACTCGCAAAAAGAAGGAAGAAAAGATAACTCCGTCAAAAAGCAATGCTAACAATAATAACAATAACACTAGCAGTAAGGCTGAAGAAAAGAAGAAGGAAAATACTTCAGCGATAAAGCAAAACTTGCAGGAACTCTTAAAAAAGAGTAAAGAGCTGTACAAGACAAAGACGGAGAGCTAACTTAGCTGAGCTCGCGAAAATTTGTAAAAAAAAATTCAAATTTAAATTATAAATAAAGAAAGAAATGTATATATGTACACTACTTCCAATTTACTTATCTATATGCTTCTTTTTTTTTTTCTATCTTTACTGTTCTTTTCAGATTTTGTATTATTATTCCATCATACCGAAGCGAACAAGCATTTGTACGTGTATTGAAGAAAAATAAGAATATTCTACTTTGTTTAATTCAATGAAATAAGAATAGCTACATGGATGTAATGAACGTTAAAATATCGGTCTCTCTTTCTCTTTCTTTTTCTTTGAATATTAATAAGAGCATTCAACTCATTTTAATCATTGTTCCTTAGAGTTTGTTATTTGGTCATCTTTTTATAGTACCATTATTTTCTTTTTTTTTTTTCTTTTGCAACAAACAAAAAAACTATATATATAACATATACATATAAACAGTTTAATTCATTTTTAGTATTTCTTTGCACGCTACAAAGAGCATACCACATGTCCCAAAACAACAACTCTGGCTACAATATTAACAACAACGACAACAACAATAATAATAATAATAATGATAATGTGAACGCCTTTCCGCCTGCCGCGCAGTTCGGGATCCCTTTGCAGGACCCTAATGCCCAGGAAGGTGATAACAGCAACAACAACAACAACAACAGCAACACCAACAGCCACGGTGCGTATGGACAGTATGGCTCCAACATGTCAAGTAGAATACCAGAGGCAGAGCCTGCCCCACAGCCTGGTGAGAGCAACAATAACAATAATAACAACAATAATGATGAAGATGAGAAGATCCTGAAGAAGCCGGGCCCGCTCGAGCAGCAGAGCGTCATGGCACAAGTGTACTCGGTGAACTCGAGCGGCCGCGGCGGGGCTGAATACGACAGCAACAGCCGTAATAATAATAATAACAACAATAACAGTGCGGAAGATGAAGGAACGGTGTCGCAGCCCAGGACGGCAAATAGTCGTGTTGATATGGGGGCCACACCAACGGCAGGGGAGGCGCCCTCCACCTTCACCTTCTCTCCCATTCGCAAGCCTCCGGTGCCACCCGGTCTCTCCAGTGGAGGCAAGATGAACATGTTCACCTACAACACGAACAACAGTGACACGAACAACAATAATATAAATAATATAAATAATATGAACATGGGTGGTAATGGTAATGTTGATATGGGGGTTGGTGGTGGTACCTTTGGTGATAGTGCAAACAATTATAATTATAAGTACAGCAACAACAACAACGCGCAGCAGCAGCAGCAGGACGCGGACACCTTCTCTTCCAACCAGACCTACTACTTCAACACGCAGGCAGCCTCCGCCATGAACGCCAGCAACGGCAGCGCCGACGGAGACGTCTACAACATCGCACCTCAGGAGTGGATGACCGGTCTCTGCTCGATTCAGAAGGACCCGCTGAACTGCCTCGAGGCGTGGGCGTGCACCTACTGCATGGACTCGGCGCACTACCGTCTGCTCTTCCGCGAGCGCCGCGGCATTGACTGGCCGGTCGCGCTGGGCAGCTGCTGCGCCGACCTCTGCTGCCTGCAGGCCTTCAACATTTTCTTCGCGTTGCCACTGCTCACGTTGCTCATCCGGCGGCAGGTGCGGGCGCGGTATAATGTGCAGGGCTTGGGGTTCAACAGCGGCGGCGGGCAGCTCGACGGGAACCCGGTCAGCGCCGTGCAGGTGGTTGTGGATGTGCTCGTGTCCTTCTTCTGTGTGTCTTGCGCCGTCGCGCAGCACCACCGTGAGATGACGGAGCGAGGGGAGTGGCCGGGGGTCATCTTCCTCACGTGCACGAACAGCCAGGCGCAGGCGGAGCAGATGGACGCGTCACCGACTGTTGTCAGCATGAGCTAAGCTCTGCACTAGGTGTGTTCACGTGAGTGTGTGTGTGTGTGTGTGTGTGCATATATAGACAAAAGCAACAACACAAATAAAAAATTTAACTCAAAAAAACTCTAACGGCGCCTATTGCTTCGCTTAGTTGTTGGCCTCCTCATTTCTCTGTCTTCTTCTTCTTTTTTTTTTTTTGTCTTGTTGTTTTATTCATTTTTTTTTTTACTATCTTGTTTTCTTTTTGCTTTTTGCATTTTTAGAATAAATGAAACACATACACAAATGTATACGTAATTCATAACCACATTGCTACGGCATTGTTGACCATGTCCTAATTATTAAGATTTAAAAAAAAAAGGAGCGCATATTGACTTGAAAGTAGCTGTGTATATATTCTCTGTCGTTGTCAGAACAGAGCAGCAGCTTGCCCTTCTTCTTTTGCAGACTATTTTATTTTTTGTCTCTCTCTCTCTCTCTCTCTCTCTCTCTCTCTCCTTATCTTTCTTCTTCTTTGCAGTATAATCTTAACTAGCTTACATCTATATAACAACACCCTCGTGTAGATAAAGCAGCATGAGCACCAGCCACATGTGCTGCACGTCACGCCCCATCGAGGAGCTCTCCGGCCTGCAGCACCTCGTCCGCACCGGGAACTACGCCGCCGACGAGGCCGACGGCGGCGCGGACATGTCGATCCTGGCCGAGACGCAGGTGCTCATCGTGGGCGCCGGCGGTACCGGCAGCGAGGTGCTCCACCTCCTCGCCCTCAGCGGCTTTCGCCACATCACCATCCTGGACATGGACCGCATCGAGCTCTCCAACCTCAACCGGCAGTTCCTCTTCCAAGAGAAGGACATTGGCGCCTTCAAGAGCGAGGTCGCGGCCGCCTTCGTGACAGCCCGCTGCCCCGGTGTCGGCATCACGCCCATCGTCAGCGCGGCCGAGGCGCAGCCGGACAGCTTCTACCAGCGCTTCGACATCATCTTCCTCGCGCTGGACTCCAACCCCGTGCGGCAGTGGGTGAACAGCAAGGTGGTGGAGCTGGGCACGTGGGAGGTGGTGCCCAACACGGCCGAGACGAACCCCCTCTACGGCCAGGCGGGCAGCCCCACGACGCCGTTTGTCGAGGTGCTGCGCGGCTGCACGCCGCTCATCGACGTGGGTACGGAGGGCTACCGCGGCCACACCAAGTTCCGCCACCCGCCGGCGCTGCCCTGCCTCGCCTGCGCCATGTACGCGACGCCGGGGGAGGAGAAGGTGCCCATGTGCACCCTGCACACTATCCCGCGCCTGCCGCAGCACTGCGTCCTCTATGCGAAGGAGAAGCTCTGGAAGGACGCCTTTCCCGACCAGGACATCGACGCGGACAACGAGGACCACATCCGCTGGCTGACGGCGCAGTCCAAGCAGCGGCAGGCGGAGTTCCGCATCCAGGGCGAGATCACGGACAAGTACGTGCTCGGCGTCATCAAGAACATCGTGCCGGCCGTCGGCTTCACGAACGCCTTCGTGGCCGGCCAGGCCGTCACCGAGGTGCTCAAGCGCTTCACCGGCGTCGGCGAGGGGCGCGAGACGTTCTGGATGTACAGCGGCCTCAACGGGTCCTACCTCTTCCCCTCTGCCGAGGACTGCAACCCCACCTGCGCCGTCTGCGGCCCGATGCCGGTGCTCGTGCTCCGCGCGGACATGACCATCGCCGAGGTGCGCGCGACGGCAGCGAGCCAGCTGCAGCTCGAGCTTCAAGGCGACAAGTCGCTCACGTGGTGCTGCCCGAACGGGGGGATGATCGAGGCGCGGCCGGCGGCGAAGGGCGGGGACGACGGCGCGACGCTGCTGCAGCTCTTCACGCAGGGCGGCGCCGAGACGTACCTGCGGGAGCAGTGGTGCAAGGGCGAGCTGCTGCCGCGGCTGGTCCTGCCGGGGGAGGCGAAGGTACTGCAGGTGCTCTGCAAGTGCACGTTGTGAGAGAGAAGGGAAGAGAAGGAAAGTAAAGTGGAAAGAAAAATAAAGCATCCTCCCATTTTTTAATCTTGTTATTACTACGTTCCTCTTTGTTGATGATCATCCCGTTGAATCAATGCCAAGCAATTCTTTTTTTTTTCTGTTTGTTTGTTTCTCGTTTTTTGTTTTCTTGATTTCTTGCAGCTGTTTTCCCAATTATATCTTCATTTCGCTGGCATTTTTGTTTTTCCTCTTTTTTTTTTTTTTTGTGTGCTCACGCCTACGTTTCTACTACGATTCCACAACCATACTATTCAGAAAATAAAACAAAATAAAGCTACTAAATTTAAAAAGAAAAAAAAAGTTAGATCTCATTTTGAATTTAAACTGATGAAATGGGAATCTCTTTCCATTACGTGTCGATCAATGGCACTATCATCTACATCTACCTCTTTTCTTCTCTCTTTCCCTTTACTCGTTAGTTCTGGAAACATTTTTTTTTAAATTTGAACTATTAGATTCTTTTTATTATAAATAGCGATGCAGCCCAAATCAAGCAAGGCAGTGTCGATTGACAATATCGATATTGACTTCTCCAATGTAGCGCACAAGGAGGCCCATCAGAAACTACAGACCAGTGGCACCACTACCACTAGTGGTAGCGTCGCGGCCGTGGCAGATATCCTTGCCAGCGGCGGTGGCGCAGGCGGGAAACCAGAGGAGCAAAAAGCTTTCGACCCCTTTATGCAAAAGTATGCTGCCAAGTCCTCTCTCGCGGCAGGGAAAGGCCGCCGTCGGGCGCTCTTCCAGAACACAGGCACCTACAGCACGATTAATACAGGTGAGGCCAGCGCCAGAACCACGGCGGACGGCACGACGACAACAACGATGACAGAAGGAGAGCGCCAGCAAATGGAGGCCTTGAAGAAGCAGTCCGAGGAGAAGGCAAAGCAGATAATGACACAAGTGGCAGAGGAGGAGGCACACGCAAAGGATAAGAAGAGTGAGCTCGCCTCTTTTCAAGAGCGGAAGGAACTTTACATTGCCTCTCTACAGTCCTTCTGCCACATTAATACTAGTAATAATAGGAGTGATACGAATGGATATCAGTACTCTTTATTAGATGAGCTGTTTGAAGACGGCGTGCCCGATGTGGAGCCGTGGGACCGTTGGCTCTTCAACGTGCCGCGCTACGACCCGAAAGGGCTCGTCGTCCACGCGAGCGCTGCCTCTGCCATCCGACGGGCCAGCAGCAGCACTAGTGGTGGTGGGGATGCGGCCGCTGTGGACGCCCTTCACCATCCCGCCCTCGCGCCCTCTTACTATACTGCCACGTACGAGCTTCCCCAGGCCGCAGAGGGCCCTCCGCCAGAGAAGTACTACAAGACAAAAGAGGAGTTGCGGCAAGAGCGAAAAGACCGTCTCAAGGACAAGCAGGAGCGGCTGCGGCGCGAGCGGGAGGAGGCGAACAAGCACGGCAGCACGAACAGGGTCGCTGGCGGTGCCCTCGTCTCCTCGCACGACCGCCTCTCCAACAAGAATTTGACGCACAACTTGGCCTCCTTCAACGTGCTGAACCCGATCGCGGCGGACACGATGGTGTTCGACCAGTACGCGCAGCGTTTCCTCGACCACCAGAAGCGCAACTACGAGCAACACATGGCGGCGCTGCCCAACCAGATCGCGAAGCGGCAGCGCGACAAGCAGCGCCACGCGCGGGAGGCGCCGCTGCTGGCCGCGTACCGCATCTTCCCCATCTTCAGCCCGGCGCAGCTGCTGCGGCTGCAGGACTTCGCGAACGACCACCTCCTGCGGGGCTGCATCCTCTACGTGCAGCGCTGCGACGCGGTGGTGGTGCTGAGCGGCGGCCGCCACGCCCTGCGCGACCTGCACCGCTGGATCACCGCCAAGATGCGGTGGGAGCACCCGGAGACGCGCGCGACGCTGCTGTGCCACGTGCCGCTGCCGGACGCGCACTGCCTCTCCTTCCACCTCCGCTCCGCCCGCGCGAAGGGCGACGGCGAGGGCGCGAAGGAGCGCAAGACGGAGACGGAACGGTTGCACGCCAAGTCCTTCCAGCGCGCGGAGCGGCAGGCCGCCCTCACAGGGGAGGAGCTCGAGGAGGACAGCGAACCTGTCTTCATGGCGATGGAGGACACGGTGAAGGAGGGCTTTGCGTTCCTGTCGCAGATGCCGGCGAGCGACCGGGCGCTGTGGCCGGACCTGACGTCGGTGTGGCGTGCGGCCTTCTTGGGCACTGCCACCGCGTAGTGCTGCCGTTAGATAGTTGTATATGGTTTTACGAAAAAAAAAAAAAAAAACCTCTTAACATTGTTTTATGTGCCTATACTTACAACTGTATATCATGAAGTTGATGATATTCATGGAAGCATATTCATTCTCGCTCTTTGTTTCCCTTTTCTCTTCATTCTTAGATCTTACCAGCTCTAGCTATCATTCCGCTCTTCTATCTTTTGTTTTCTCTTCAATTATTATCGTCCCCCTTTCTATCCAAGTGGTACGCACATACTCTTATTATTAAGTTCTTAAAATATATATATTTATACCTCTCACTCTCTCCTCCTTCACCATCATCATGGCGCTCCCTCCCTTCTCTGAGACGAACACCAAGTACGACATGTCGACCTTCGGCGGCCGCCTCCGCTACTGGTGCGAGTCCCTCAACCCCATCCTCCTCCTCGAGAACGAGCGGACGCTGCAGAAGGCGCAGATGCTGCTCGACCGCTGGAAGAGCGGCGACCGTGGCGGCATGACGGACGCCGAGCTGTGGGACGCGCGCCGGGCGGTGGAGCAGTGCGTGCACCCCACCACTGGCGACGTCATCCCCGCGCCCTACCGCATGTCCATGTTCCTGCCGCTGAACTACTTTGTCGTGCCCTTCATGATGGCGCCCAGCACCCTCGCGAGCGCCCCGCGCACCTTCGGCATCCAGCTCTTCAATCAGACCTTCAACGCGGCCGTCAACTACGCGAACCGCTCCTCCGACAAGCAGTCCTCGCTGGAGATCGCCAAGGCGTACGGCGCCGCGGTCACCGTCGCCTGCGGCGGCTCCCTCGCGGCCACAGCCATGCTGAAGCGCGTCGCGCCCGGCACGACCATCGCCACGCTCATCCGCGGCACCGTCCCCTTCCTCGCCGTCAGCTCCGCCGCGGTGGTCAACCTCGCCTGCATGCGCCAGAGCGAGTGGTGCAGCGGCGGCAAGGGCATCCGCGTGAAGGACGAGGATGGCAACGTGCGCGGCCTCAGCGTCGCGGCGGGCTGGGACAGTCTCATGAAGTGCAGCGCCACGCGCATCATCTGGAACACACCCTGCATGGTGCTGCCGACGCTGCTCATGCTGCCGCTCTCCCGCTTCGCGGCCATCCGCTCGCGGCCCTTCGCGACGGAGTGCGCGATGCAAATTATCGGCATCACGGCCGGCGTGCCGCCCGCGCTCGCGGCGTACAACACGGTGCAGACCATCGACGCGGCCGCGCTCGAGCCGGAGTTCCAGGGGCTCAAGCGCCAGGACGGCAGCCCGGTGGTGCAGTTTACCTACTACAAGGGTCTGTAAAGGTTGTTTTATTTTAAGTGCAACGTGAAATGTTTTTTTTTTTATACCTACTACTACTACCATACAAGAAAAGGAAAAGGAAAAAAAAAAGACGTGAGAGAAACTATCATGCAAAGGAAACACAAACAAACAAATAAATAAAAAGGAATGAGGAAAAAGAAGGAATGAGGATGATGTTTTTGATGCGTTGAAAACGCCGCTTCTTTATTACTATTATTATTCTATCCTCCGTGTTTCTTTTTTGTTTTTTGTTTTGTTTTGTTTTTGTTTTTGTTTTTGTTTTTTCTCTCGCTCTTTCATTTTCACACAATGAAAAGCGTGTACAATTATTTTTACTCTTTCGTTTTTAATTTGTTGTTTTTCTCTGTTACATATTTTTGAGACTCTGAAGCGCTTTTTTTTTTTATCGGTTTTTCTTATTCCTTTTCTTTTTTTTTTTTTTCATTATTACTTTACATGACTAACATTGTAAACAGTTATAAATATTAAATACTGATAATAATAATATCAAACATAAAAGAATCAAAACGTTTTATGTTCACGTTCGTGTATTGCGCAATTTTGTTTTTTGCGCTAACGAACGTTGTAAAAAAAAAAAAAAAAGAAACGTATGAAGTACATGCTTTGTAATTTCTTTTTTTTCCTCTCTCTTTGTTCATTGAATTCTTTGTTTTACGGGGAAACAATTCTGTTCAAAGAAAAAAAATTATTTTATTTTGTTGATCGTAGATAAAAAAAAGAGATTTTTTATCTGTATTTTTTTTCACATTTCATTTCCCTTCTAATCGTTTGGAACACTCTGATTTGTTTGGACTTGAAATGTGTTTTATTTTATAATTGTAAACATATCTTTCAATCAGTGTGATTTTATTTATTTTTTGTTCGATTGCCAAGGAGTACATGCACTTACTTGGCCCGCTGCTAGTAGAAAACAGCATGCTAATACAATATACGTTTTTTCTTACTCCTCTTTCAAATACTTTCTCTTTAGTTTTTCTCTTTTTTTTTTTTTAGGAAAAGCTTAAAAAAACAGGAAAGGAAAGAATAAACTCCAATTTTTATACACATATATTTTTCATTATTTTCATTTATATATATATATATATCTTTTCCTTCTTGTTGGCTAGTAAACGTTGTATTCACGATCATTATCGAGTTTCTTTTATATTATTGGTTTTAACTTTTTTTGAAAAAAAAATATTGCTTTTTTCTGATTTTCGTTTTCTTTAACGTTTTTCATTGACTACATTATTATTATTTTTTTTTGTTTGTTTGTTTCTGTAATTTTTTTTTCTTCCTATATTGACCATTCTGTTTCATTCGGTAGTTCTGTTTTTTTCGTGGTAAAAGTTCGCGCGAAAGGGATACGAAATGGATACGCCACCTGTGTTCGGACGGTCGCCCTCTAACTCGCGCGTGAGCCCGACAGACTCCAACAACTGCAGTAAGAACAGTTGCGAATTTGGGAAGATGAACAACAACAACACGAGCGGCACCTTCACGGACAGCAAAGGGCCCATCATTGACTTCAAGAATTGTAGCTACGACGACAGCATGATGGACGCAAAAGGCGGCATCACTGGCAGCACCACCAACAACACCAACACCAATACGACCTTGACCGCCGCGACCACGACGCCCAATCACGCGCCACAGCCGGACCCGGAGCCCCAGCAGCAGCGGCAACAACAACAACAGGCGCCGCCCACCGCTAACCCGGCCGCGGGCCTTGTGGTGGACGTGAAGCCGTCCAGCACGGCGAGCAGCGGCAGCAACCCGACCTCCCCGCCGGTCAGCAAGCGCCCCAAGCTCGCGCCGCTGCAGATCGTCAACCCCGACCTGGACCCGCCGTCGCCGCGCCACACCTCCACCTCCCTCTCCGTGGACGCGGAGGGGCCGGCGCCGAGTGTCTGCCACGGCTGGGACTCGCTCCTGGACAACCAGTTCCGCGTGCCGCTGTACCACCACTACAACGACGAGGCCTTCTACGCGGCAGAGAAGGTGCGGATGCGAAAGGAGAAGGAGACGCGGCTGTTGCACGATTTCGAGGAGCGAGATCGGCTGCGCGCGCAACAACAACAACAACAACAGCAACAGGCGCAGCAGCCACCAGGGCAGACACCCACACTGACGGCGCCCAAGGCAGGGGCGGCGACGCCCACGACGGCCGGCCGCGGCGATGTGGTCTCTTCCAGCACCACAGCAGGCAAGAGCGGTGCAGCTTCCCCCAGCACGGCTGCGAAGGCCACCAGAGCAGGCGGATACGCTGCCGCTGACCCGTCCAAGTATAAAATCAACGAGCCCGTTGCCGCCGCGTTGCAGGAGAAGAAGAAGGAAGACGAAGAGCGTCGCAAGAAGGAGCTGAGCAAGCGCATTTTCCTCGAGGCGGTGCAGAAAATGAAAGACGATGAGGACGAAGAAGACGATAACGCCAACGGCCTCATCATTAACATTTGTCAGCCCTCCGAGCCGCACTTGGAGATCAAGCGCGAGGCGAACCTCGTGAACGCCATTAACAGCGCGTACACCTCGAGCGGCTACCCCTCCGTCGTCTCCAACGGCAACCAGCGCGGTCTGGTCTACGGCAGCTTCGTCGACCTCCGCTGCATCTCGGTGCACTCCATCAACCTGCCCCCGCGCGCGACCATCATCGTCGGGCCCTGCCGCAGCCACGTCAACGGCAGCAGCAGCAACGTGGCGGGCATGAATCGCCACGAGACGCTGCTGAAGGTGCGCTGGCGCCGCGCCCGCCACGTCTTCGCGGCGGATGACCAAGTGATCATCCCGAAGAAGGGAGAGACGAATAGCCGCCCCGTCGGTGCCGCCCCCGACGTCACCAACCCGCACATTATTCAGTTCCCGGAGGGCATCCACGGCGTGCACTCCTCGGCGCTGCTCTCCGACCTCATCCTGCGAGGGAAGCTGCCCTACGAGGACCTGGGCATGCCGGCCGCCGCCGCGACGGCGCCACCGGCCGGTATGCAGCCTCCGAGCCCTGGCGTGATGGGTCCCGCAGCGGCAGCCGCAGCAGCTGCGGCAGCAGAAGCAGCCAAGCAGGAGAATGAGAAGAAGAAGGAGGGCGAGAAGCCGACGCCCAACAACGCCCCGCCCGGCGCCCGCCGCCCCACCGGCAACTGCCCCATCCAGCACACCCTCGTCAGCGCGAACACCTTCAACCACCTCAGCGTATACTTCGTCGCGCACCAGGATGGGAACATCCTCTTCTCGGCCCCTGTGCAGACGCTCTCGGCCAGCATTGCAACGCGCAAGATCACGGCGCAGTGCCTGTTCATGATGGGGAAGGAGGAGGCGAACCCGCCGCCGGACGTGGCGGACCCTGCCTACGCCTACAATTCGACCATGACGTCCCCGCTCATGGACAGCGCCTCCTACAGAGCGGGCCGCTCCCCCAGCGCGAGCCACTTCAGCTCCGCGCAGGACAGCAGCGGGACGCCGCCGACGGTGGGCGTCAGCGGCGGCGGCTACAAGAAGCGCGAGACGGTGGACTTCGTGCGGCTGCCCGTCCCCGAGCGCGAGGGGGAGGTGCTCTTCCGCACGAGCTCCGGGCTGTCGGACCAGACTATCTTCGTCGACGCCGACCCCAGGACCAAGACGATCAAGGCCGCCTACGTCAGCCTCGTCGTGGAGCCGCTGCTCCTCTTCGGCAACCAAAACGGCGACCTGTTCGTGTTTAGTGTGCTCGAAGAGAAAATTGTGCAGCGCGTGAACTTTAACCGCGGCTCGAGCCGGCTGTCCTGCGACACGGTCCCGCCCTCCAAAGGGTCCTCCGGCAAGGTCTCTGGCAGCGGCGGCGGTCGCGGCTCGAGCGTGCCTGGCCTCGGCTCCGCCGGCGGCAGCAACAACCAGTACAACAAGGTGGTCAACTCCCCCGTGGCGACCATCGTTGAGATCCAGAATGGTATTGAGAAGAAGCTGAGCGAGATGGCGCAGTACGCCGCCGTCGCGAAGCGCAACAACAAGTCCAAGTTCAACCTCACGGAGCCCCTCACGACACCGGCCGCGGGTAAGAACGGTGAAATCAGCGACTCCTGCACGACCTTCTCTGATGACTACTACGCCGTTGCTCCGTCGCTCTTCGCGGCGGCCTTCGACAACGGGCACGTGCTGCTGCTGTGCGTCACCTCCGAGGGCGCCTGGATCCTCTCGCACCTGACGAGCGAGACGAGCGGGCTGTACTCCATCTCCGCCATGAGCGTGCGCCTGCCGTGCTTCTTCACGCGCCTGTGGACGCACTTCCACGAGGAGACGCTCTGCGGCTACACCAACAAGCCGGCGACGCGCAACGCGCCGCGGCAGCTGCTCATTGTGGCGGACAGCACTCTCTTCGTCGCGGATGAGGAGCAGCACGTGGCGGCCATCGCGTGCAACGGCGGCGCGATCGCCCTCGTGCGTGTGCCCGGCCTCGAGCCGCTCGCCGCCGTCAGCACGTACGAGTACGACGCCGTCGGCTCCATCATCACGCTGCGCTGGGCCGCCAGCACCGCGCGCAACCTCGTCACGCCAGACCTCCTCATCGCGGCCGGCGAGGACGACACCCTCACCGTCTTCCAGCTCAATTCGAACAACCTCTTCGCCCTCGTCGCGAACTGCAACGCCGCGCAGTCCTCCCCGCACTGGTTCGACGGCTCCCCGTCCCCGGTGCGCCCCATGTCGGCCAGCAACACCTTCAGCGGCATGGACATGGTGCCCTCCTCCAGCGACACCAACAGCAGCATCGCCGGCGGCCTGCTCTCCGTGCTCGAGAAGAAGCTCTTCCACAAGAGCTGGGTCAGCCACATCACGGTGCTGCCTCTCGTGCTGCCGGCCTCCGCGAGCGAGGGCGGCTTGCCCCGCTACGTTGGCTGCAGTCTCATCGCGAGCTCCTACGACCACACGGCGTCCTTCTGGCCCATAGTCTTCCCGGTGCCGAACAGCTCCGCGAGGGACAGCCGCGAGGCGAGCGGGAACGTCTGCGCCGCGCGCGGCTTCCGCAACGACATGAGCAGCAGCAACACGGACAGCATGACCAATAATACAAATAGTAATAACAACAATAATAATAATAATAACACCACAACGAGCAACGCGCGGTATATCATTGTGGACGGGCCGACGGCCGCGTACCCGCTGCACAACGACCTGGCCCTCAGCACGCATGTCGCCGGAGGCGGTACGAGTTTCTTCCTTGTCTCCGCGTGCTGCCGCGGGCGCGTGAAGATCTGGTCTGTCATGCTTAAACAAGTCATCTGATAATAATTTCAGCTTCCTCTTTCTCTCTCTCTCTTGTTTTGTTTTCTTCTTTCTTTATATTCCTTGTTCTACTTTTTGTTGGTTTGCTTTTTTTGTTTTTGTTTTGTCATAAAGACATGGATCCGAAGAAGAAGAAAAAAAATAAAAAAAGAAGGTGGGTGGGACTTAATACAACTCCTAAAAAACATCTATGCAACTAATAACTATCAATGTAGTTATATTTATATATAAGCATTGTATAGATGTAATCCAAAAATGTTCAACTGTTTCTTTCTTTTTTTTTGTTCTGTTCCTGGCTAATTTGTTCGTTTTGCTCTGTTTTAATTCATTTTTTTTTCTTTTCGTCAACCAATTTTGTATCTTTCAATTTGCTCACTCTGTTTTATCAGGCCCAACTCCTTTTCGATCATTCAACTTTACTGAAACTAACTATAAATATATATATATATAAAATACTGTCATTACAGCACACACAAAAAGACTTTTTTTTTTAATTAAAAATAAAAAAAAGAGAAAAATAAACAGCAACTAATAAAATAAAAAATCTTCTATAAAATTTATCAAACAATTCTTTTTACTTGTTACATAATCTGCAGCTTTTTTTTTTCTTGTATAATTTCTTGTTTCTCCTTTACTTTCTTTTATCCTCCACATATCGCAAAAGCACACACACAAGCACAAAAGAAAAAATGTTTCGAAGAAAAATAGTCACATCCACTGCTCTATTATCAACAACAGCAGCAGCAACAACAACAAGAACTACTGTTTCAAGGAGAGGAACATGTAATGATGCTAAAATATTCTCCACTAATACTTTGTTCGCACCATTCGTGAGTATGCGTCACCAGCAGCACCATCCTCTTCGTAGTATACACAAACCGAATTGTATTGGTAGTGACGGCTCTGCACTTTACATTTCTAGAAGAGGGGTTACAAATACCATGTCTCCTTCTTCCTCTTCTCCTTTGCAAGAGCCGTCCTTAAAAAAAGAACAACACAGTGGCAAAAGGTCATCCAAGCAGCAACAGCAACAGCAGCACGCGCGACGCAAACACCACAAGCATAAACATCCAGTAAAGAAGAAGGATGGGCAGCGCGAGAGCAAAGAAAAGGAAGAGTCCTTGTTGCAAGCAATCAACTTGGGAAATGGCATCCAAGCAGTGGTGGCCACTTCACTCCCTCACCTGCGGGAGGCCAACACTGCCTTCTCGCAACAGCAACAACAACAACAACAACAACGCCTAGAAAAGAAAGTAGAAAAGGAAACAACCTCCCCACAGCTGCCAACGCCCACTGTGTCAGAGATGGAGACAGCAGCACCAGACGCTGCCACTGTGGCGTCATTAGGCCTGCAGGAGGCGACGGCGCTGGTGGACGCTACCGCCCTCCTCGACCATGTCTACGCTACTGTGCCCAGAGCCACCGCGGATGCCGTCGCAGACGCCTTCTCAGAACTCCAGCGGACCTCGCTCCCTGTCCTGGCCCACCTCGCGGCGAGCTGCGGGCCTGATGGGAGACTGCCCCCTGATACGGTGGAACATCTCCTCCAGCCACAACAGCAAGATAATGGTATAGCCACTGGTCTGACAGCGGTCTCGGACGCGCTACACACCATCACGCAGGTGCTGGAGGCGGTGGATGAGAGCGGACGCCAGACGGGCCGACGGTACGAGGCAGCCTTCCCCGCCGCGCTTACAGAAGCGGTCTGGCGCGTGGCAGGTCCGGTGTTGCAGCAGCTGCGCACAGCCGTCGCCGAGGCAGGGCGAGACCAGCCAGCTGAAAAGATAGAAGACGAAGCAGCAGGCGAGACGGCGGTGGTCACCGCACAGCAACAACTAGCCGCACTGCACGAAAGGCGAAGAGCGTTTGTGGTTGAGTTCCGGGGAGCCCGCCGCGCCCTCGCCCTCCGCACCCGCGCCGTTGCGGACGCCCTCGCGCCAGAGCAGCTCGTGCACACCATCGCCTACATGCAACTCTGCGGCGCCCTCGCGGACGACATCCTCGGCCCCATCGGCGCCCACCTCGTCGAGCTGCAGGCAGAGGCGCAGCAGCCGGCGCAGCAGGTCTCGCGCAACTACTCGCTCCTCGCACATCACGTCGCGACGGTGCCGGAGGTGCCGCTGCCCATCACGCCGGCGGCGGCCATGGCGCTCGCACGGGTGCTGGGGCGGCAGGCGGTGCCCGGCCACGCACACCTCCACCGCCTGCTGCACACAACACTGCTGCCGGCCTTGCTGCCGGAGCTCGCGGCCGCCGTGGCAGCAACCGACGGCAGCGGGCCGACGGAGGCCGCCCTCGTCGACCTCACCACCTGCTTCGTCAAGTACGAGGTCTCCGGCAGCGGCGTGGACTACTTGGTCGCGCTGTGGGCCCCGCGTGTGCAGCAGCTCGCGCCGCTGGAGTGCGCCAAGGTGCTGCACCTCATCGCGCAGCGGCCGGCCGCGCTCTCCGGCAACCCCCGCCGCGCCCGCACAAAAGGCAGCCGCGACCTGACCGACCTACACTCCCCGCGGCAGCAGCAGGACGTCGTGATGGCGCAGCAGGCTGAGTTCGCGCAGCTCATCGAGAGCCTCTGCGACCGTGCTGTCGAGGAAGGCGGCCGTGTCCTTCAGCAGCTGAACGAGGGCACTGCCGTCACAGATGCAGCAGCGGCCGTGGCCGGCACACAGGACTGGCTGCAACTGCTGACAGAAGTGCTGCGCGTCAACAGCGTGCGGTGGGGTGAGGTGTACCACACGACCGCCTCCGTCGTCTACGCGCAGCTGCTGCAGCTGGCAGCCTTCCCCGCCGTGGGCTTGGACACGGCGCTGCCGCTACCTGTTGCGCAACGGCTTGTGCAGACCCTGCTGCGGCGCAACACGCTCATCCCAGACCATCCGCTGCACCGACTTCTGCTGAAGCGGCTGCTTTATGCGCCGGAAGCTGCGACAGACGCGGCGCTCGCCAGCGTGGCACTCCTGGGGCTAGAGCTGATGGTGCTGCCGGAGGAGGGTGAAGATCACCGTACTGCCGCGGAGGCGGAGGTGACAACAAAAGAGAAGGGTGAGGAGACCTCTACAGCAGTGACCGTGGCCGGCTTCCTGACGCACTACGGGCTGCAGGAGCACTCCGTCATCACTCCGCAGGACCGCGAGCAGGCCCTTGCGCTGTTCCGCCGCCACGGCAAGGCGCTGAAGCTGACCGCTTTTATCGCTGGCATGTCGGCCGCCCCTCTGCAGCAGCTGCCTGCCCTCGCCCAGCAGCGTGTGATGAACCACCTGACGGAGGTCTCCTCTGCCGTGCACCCGCACTGGCTCGTGCGCGGGATGGTGGCCGCGACGGAGAAGATGGGCGCGGTCGTGGACCCGCTCTCCGTGCAGCGCTGGTACTCCCGCTTCACGGCCCGCGACGTGGTGCGGCACCTCAACACGGAGGACAGTATCCACCTCCTGCACATCCTCGCGCTCAAGGAGGACTATCAGGTGAACAACGCCGTGGCCAAGCATGCCATTGTACGGCAGATCGGCGTGCTGCTCACGCGCGAGAGCGACGCCGTGGACGCCGGCGGTGTGGTGCCGCTGGAGGCCGTCCCTGACCTCATCTCGGCGCTGCAGGCCGGTCATGTCTTTTACAGCCACCTCTTCTCCCGCCTCTGCCGGCTGCTGCTGGCGCAGGTGCAGACGGCGCCGCTGGAGGCCGTGCTGCCCGCCTTCCACGCCACCGCCGAGGAGTACGCGCGGCGGGCCGGCGGGGAGGGCCGCGGCACCGTCTTCCGCGATGTCTGGGAGCTGCTGCGCAGCCGGCTCATCCCGCAGGCGCACCTGCTGCAGCTGGAGGAGGTGCTGGCCGCCCTGAACGGCTTTGCGGCGCTCGACAACAGCGACCGGCCCGTCTTCCTCGTCCTCGTGCACCGCCTCTGGGAACTCACGCAGGAGGCCCTCACCGCCGCGAAGGAGGGAGAGGCTGGAGCCCACGCGGGCGAGATGCAGGAGGTGGAGCTGGAGGAGGGCAGCGCGCCAGCGGAGGAAGAGGCCGCACGGCTGCAACAGCGGGCGGCTGCCTTTGGACGGTACGTCAGCCAGCGCCTGACACCGAGCGCCACAGCGGTGCTCGTCACGGCCCTGCTGTACTGGCAGCACCCTGGCGCGACGGATGTGCTGCTGCCGTGGGGTCTGCTGCAGCTGCGGCAGACATGCCATGATCTGTACCCCATCGACCTCGTGCTGCTGCTCCCGCACCTCCTACGCGCCTTCGCGGAGCTGGAGGACGCCACAGCCACACCAAGCGCGCAGCAGCAGCCCTACCTCGCCACTTTGGCCCATCACCTGGCGCTGCTGCACCGCGCCTACGACGGCTGCCGCAGCATGTTTCTGTTCCTCTACGGCGTGAATACCGCCGAGCAGCAGAAGCTGATCCGGGAGAAGTACAGCAACGAGGAAGGGGAGAAGGTGGCAGCAACGGCGGTGGTGGCTGCTGCGCCTACGCTGGAGATCAACTCTGTGGACGACCTTGTCCGTGCCTCTGCCGAGATGCGTGCGCTTTGGTCCGCCAAGGTGCGCTACTCCGTTCTCTCCGTCCCGTCTGCCCTCTTCGCGCCGGTGCTGGTGGAGCTGGCTGGCAGCCGCATCTACGACCGTGCGATGGGCCTCGCCTGCCTCCGCCGTCTCTGCCACCGCCGCCGCACGTGCGAAACCGAACTCACCATTCAACAGCTCGTGGATACGGCCATGGCCGCCTGTGTGCTGCGGCAGGAGCCACCACCGCAGCAAGCCTCAGAGGGAGAACGAGAGACAGCATCACTGTCCGAGATGGATTTCACCGGTGACGCCTTCTCTGTCGCCTACAGCAAGTACATGGCCGTCCTCCTCACTGCACTGTGGAACCGCGCGGATGAGTTAGGAGCTGGACACGTTGACGCCTTGCTGCGCTGTCTGCATCATTACTACGGCGAGAAGGTGGACGAGGACTTTGTGCAGCGGCTGCAGGAGCAGAAGGCACTTCTGCAACGAAAGGAGCAGCAGCAGGAGAAGAAGGAGGAAGAAGAAAAGAGTGAGGAAAAGGAAGCCCCACCAAGTACACCTGCGAAGGTTGCTACGTCTCCTCCACCTCCGCCTCCGTCTGCAGCGCCTGTGGAGCTGAACCCGGAAGATCTGTTCGATCTCTAACGAATGTTTCACCATTTTTGTATAATTATAATATGTTCACAATAATAACTATAAATCAGAAAAATAGCAAAAAAAATTATTCTTAAAACTATTGTTGCTGGTGTAGTCATTTGGACTTTATAAAGTTTTGCAAGAAAAAAAATGAGCTTCTGTTTCACCATAAATTCCATTTCCATTTCCCCTCTTGGTCTCCATTATTTTTTTCCTGTCCGAAGCACTCACGCACATAAATAAACATAGAAGTTTAAAATCATTGCACAGCATAGAATCACTTTTTTTTTTTTCTGTTTTTCATATTATTATTATTTGAATGCTCGAAGATCGAAACGAGCCGCAGCAGCAGCGACCTGCTGCAGCGGCACCGCTGATGCCATCAAGCAACACCAACAACATCCTCTCTATACTCCAGGCATCGCAAGACCCGGCCCTCGCTGGTAGTGACAACGGCAACCACCCTGCCGTTGCGGCCGCCGTCGCCGCCGCCACCGCTGCGGCCGCCGCACTCGTCGATCCCTTCCGGGCGGAAGAGGACCCGTTCAACATTGGTCAAGAAGATCCGTACTTCCAGCACGCCCACGTGCACACCGCCGCGCCAGAGCGCACAGCCAACGATAGCTACTACTACCTGAGCGAGGTGCAGGTGCTGTGGGACCACGACAAGGACAAGGAGAAGAAGAAGCCCAAGAAGCACAAGAGCGAGGCACCACATGGTATTATACACGGTGGTAGTGGAGCGCTGCCCCCGCTGCCGCCTGTCCCCGGCACGGCGACCGCTGCGCCCGGCGGAGGTGCTGCTGGTGCCCCGGCACGTATCGGCCCGAGCACAACAACGACGCCCATGCCGCTACAGCCCCGAAACCCAAACGCCGGCGACAGCAACAACAAAGACAAGAGCGGCGGTGCGGCCAAAGCTGACACACCAGAAAAGTGGCAGTTGAAGCGTTACACCGAAGGTGATCACTACTGCAGCAGCTCCTCCACTTCCTCGTCGTCCATCCCGGAAGAGGAAAATGTAGAGCTGGCTTATCGGCGCCGCTTAGAGGATGAGAAGAAGTCCAAGAAGAAGAAAAAGACATCGAAGGAGGTGTCCGCGGCAGGCCAAGACAAAAAGAAAAAGAAGCAGAGCAAGAGCAAAAGTAGAAGCAAAGGCAAAAGTAAAAGCAAGGAGAAGAAGTCTGCTGAGAGCGAGGACGAAGACACCGCCACGGAGAGCCACGATGGTAAGAACAAGAAAAAGAAGAAGAGCAAGGATAAAAAGAAAAGCAAGAGCCCTGCAAAGGGAAAGACTGCAGGAGAGGAAGCGGCAGAGGAAGTCACGATCGAGGCCGCACGAGACGCAAACGGTGTTATCCGCCATCGCCGACGTAGACGTGCCGGCGAAGAGGGAGAAAGAGGACACACAGTCGCCGCCGTGGGAGAGGAAGAGGAGAACAGCTCCTCCCGCCTTGGCCAACAAAAAGGCGTCACCTTCGCCTTTGCCAAGAGCGGGGAAGAGCAGCCCTTCGGCGAGGTGGAGGACGACGACGCGGCAGAAGGGCACGGCGGCGAGACAGCGGCGGAGCTGGAGCAGCAGGCGCTGCTGCAGCGCATCGCGCCGGAGAATGGCGGCCTCGGTCGCGACGACGGCGCCCGCATGCCCTGCCGCTTTCAGCAGGCCTCCCCGCCCTACTGGTTGAAGGAGATGAACGACCTTCTCTTTTTCCAGAATGTCACCTGGGATGCCTCTGGCTCCGGCATGCTGCCCGCCGACGACGGCTGTAGCTGCAGCTGCGCGCCGATGTGGCGAGAGCAGAGGAGCTGCTGAAGCAGGTGCAGGAGGGGAAGGACTTTCTCTACTCGCAGACAGCCAAGATGACTGAAATCTACGGCAAGGCGAAACCACAGCCCAAGAAGGTGGTCGAGATGGCACCGCAAGGATCAGCCCACGAGCCAGCGCCAGGGGCTGCTGCTGCAGGTGTCACGATAGTCCCGCCTGAAGCTACCCTCGCTGAGCCTCAACTGGAAGAGGAAGAAGAAGAGTCCGAGACAGAGTCCCCCATGGAGATGCCCCTCCTCACGCCAGAGGAGGACGCGGTCGATCAGCAGCGGCCGATCCTGCAGCAAGTGATTCCCGTCTGGCGGCGCCGCGGTGCCGCCGAGAAGTGTCTCACCGACCTCATTGACATTTTGCGTGACCGCCTCGCTGTGCTGGAGGCGCAGGTCGAGTCCGGCACCCTCTGGGACAAGCGCCAGCTCGTGTACGTGGGTGTGCCCAGCAGCTCCGGCGCGGACGGCACACAGCGGGTGCGCTTGCCGCCCGCCGTCGAGCACGCCTACGCGACAACGGTGGCCAACACCATCACGTCGGATCTCTTTAGCAGCGCCTGGAGCGCTTTCCCCGACCGCGCGCAACGCCTCAGCGAGGCCTTCCAGACCCAGCTGCCGCTCATCCACGACCGCTACATTATAGAGGAAGACATCCAGCCCGTGTACGACGACTACCTGCTCCGCCGGCCCAACATGCTGGAGGACGCCCTCGTGGCCAAAGAAAGCGGCGACGCGGAGGAGGCCGAGGAGCGCTCCTTCTCGCTTCACATCGACTATGTGCGCTTCCACCCGCCGCTGAAGGGCGTGGCCGGGACGACCGTGCCCACCGTCGCGGAGGAGACCATCACGGTAAATAGCAGTCTCATGAGCTCGCACATGGGCACGGACGACAGCACCGACGAAGCGCTCTTCCGTCCGGGCGCCTTCAAGGACCTACGCGACGTGAGCCTGAACAACATCACGCACTCGGTCGGGTCGTCCGCGCCGACGGTGGTGCCGCTGAACCCTGCGAGCGCGGCCCGCATGGCCATCTCGCGCCTGGCGCTCTCTTCCGCCGCCAGTAAACGCTCCGCCATCCCTTTTAACCTTGAGGAAGGACTCGTGGCCGTGCTGCTGCAGCACTACGAGCGGTACCGTCTGCTGAGGCTGAACCTGCTGCCCCACCTCAAGTGCCGTGGCTTCTACGAGGAGCAGCTGCGCCACCTCGCCGCGCAGACGCAGCGGACGCAGGAGATGAACGAGCTAGAGCGACAGCTAGAGCAGCTGCGGAAGGAGGCGACCGAGATCGAGGAGCAGTCCATGAACATGATGATCGGCGTGTGGGCCTCCATCCTGTTGCTGCGCGGCGAAGACGTCTCGCGCTTCATGGTGTCTTCGCGCGCCTCCTCCGCCTCGAGTGGGCGCCGCGGCCCCAAGCCGGAGCAAGAGCACAGTTTCTCGCCGGAGGGCTCGCCGGCTCCTCGGGGGGCGGGAGAGGAGGCGACGGAGCGGCGCGTGGTGCAGGAGGACACAGAGTTCTTCACGTCCTCTAGCAGCGGCACGGGCGACAACGTGCTCAGTGCTGACGCCGCCGCGCACAGTCACGACTGCACGACCTCGCTGCTCTTGGGCCCTTCGCGGCCGCCACCGCCGCCGCCGTCCAACGGCGCCGCACGGGGCTCCTCCTCTGCGTCTCCAGCGGTGGAGATGGCGGTGGGGCCGAACCCGAACGCACCGCAACGCTTCCACTTCCACCTGCGTCGGCCCAACCAGACTGATCCTGTGCCGTACGTCAGCAGCGACAGTGTGCTGGACTACATCCCTGTCGTGGAGGGCGTCGACATTGTGGAGGCAAAGGATGGCACAAGTGAAGAAGACGTGGAGGCGGCGGCGGCAGCGGCAGCTGATCGTAATGGTGTGGAGGCGCACCTGCGTCACCTTGACCAGCTCTCCTTCTTCCAGGTGGTCGTCTTCGCGCGCGCCAACGCGGCCTTCCCGCCGCAGTACATTGGCTGCACCATGCCGCGGCCCATCACGACTAGCAAGATCATCTTTTTCAACGAGACGTTTGAACTGCGCTCCGCCCACGAGCCGCAGGAGTTCCTGTTGCATGTCATCCCGCTGCAGGGCAGCGACGCTAGCGCGCGGTCCGTGCTCTCGACGGTGCGGGTGCGGCCGACGCTGACGCGCAGCTACCTGCTGCTGCCGCTACAGTCCCCCATCGCCTTCATCTTCAAGGGCAAGACCATCTCGCGCAGCACGGAGGCGCCGCTGGAGGGCGTCATGTCCGCCTCCACAACGTGGACAAGCGCGCAGGGCTACACAGCAGAGCAGGTGGAGCACATGTTCCTCAGCGGCGCCGCAGACCCAATGGACCCGCAGTACGCCACGCTCGTCACCTTCCTCAAAAACTACTACGAGGAGTCCGACAAGAACCACGAGCAGGTCGCGGCGATGCGGCTCAAGATGATGGCACAGGAGAAGGAGCGCGAGCGCACGCGGCGGGCGCGGCGGCGTCACGGCAGCGCCGAGTCGTCCGCCGTGCGCCGCAACCGTAGCCGAGAGAAGGCGCGCGCGGTGGACAAGGCGGCCGCCGCGCCGAGCAGCCCCGCCACGGCAGACACGAGCGACGGTCACCTCTTCACGGAGCGGCTGCGCCTCCTGCAGCGGCGCTGGCTCGTGCTGACGAAGCAGGTGGAGGCGAACGACGTGCGCGAGGTGCGGCTCTACGCGCACCCCATCCCCCTGCACGACGAGGACGCGCGCGACCTGCGCAAGTTGGTGGAGCGAGAGGCCGCGCAGGAGGAGGCGCACAAGGCGGAGCAGTTCGGCGTCGGCGAACTCGACTTCGACGAGAAGCGCTACTACAAGGAGCCCTCCTCCGTCTCCGGTCTTGCCCTCTGCCCGCTGCCCAAGGAGTCCAAGCTGAAGCTGTGGCACGAGCGGCAGCGGGGGATGCAGCTGACGCGCCGCGCGGCCCGCAACATCACCGACGAAGAGCTGCTGGAGCGCTACATCACCATCCCCAAATTCATCCTCCAGCTCGTCTTTGACATCAAGCCGCGCAGTCAGTTGAACCCGCGGCGGCAGGCACGGCCGAAGACGGACGAGATCGACCGTGACGGGCTGAAGCGGCGACAGGACAGCAACATCCTCGTGCACATCATGAAGGTGAACAACCTGCCGGAACGCGCGGACGGCACGCCGCTCGAGCCCTTTGTGCAGGCCGGCTTCGTGTACGAGGCGGTGTACTCGCGCAGCGAGGTGGGCCAGTCGCCGACGTGGTTCCAGACGGTCGAGCTGCCCTTTCAGCCGCTCGACTTCGAGGAGGAGACGCTCAACATGATCGACGATGATATCACCATTGCTGTGTACGACAAGGTGGAGATCCCCATCGCCTCCACCACCGTCACGCTCGGCGCTGTCGCGCACGAGACGCACTACCGCACGGAGCGGCGCCTGCTTGGCACGCTGCAGATCCCTTTCTACTCGCTGCACCAAGCGGACCAAGCCCGCATGGAGGGCGTGTACCCGCTGCAGATGCCACGGTGGTTGTTGGGCTACAACCAGGTGACCAAAGTACACACGCCTATCATCAACACGGGAGCAGAGGGAGCGGCGGCAAACAGCGCAGAAGCAGCAGCAGCTACTGCCGGTGCCGCATCCAACAACCCTCTCGGAGACAAGAAGAAGGGAGAAGGAGAAGAGGAAGCCCCCAAAGGAGCTAACAAGACCACCACCCACGCCGTGGAGCACGTAGCGCCCACCATCCAGCTCTACCTCTCGCTCTGGCCGCCGCTGCAGCGCGAAAAGGTAAAAAAAATGAGTAAGGAAACGCTCATCCGCCTCGTACGGCAGCTGAACGTGTCTGGCGAGCTGCGCTACCTGCACGAGGTGGCGCTCAAGTGGCGCGGCAGCGCGATGAGCAAGATCAAGTCCATCGCGAACATCAACGCCACGGCTAGCAGTCGCGAGGTGGAGCCCTTCGCCTTCTGCTCGACAGGTGACATGGTGTTGGTCTGTCGCTACCTCCTCCCCCACGGCGGCCCGCCGCCTGCCTGCGTCACCAACGTGTACGAGGCGATCCGCTACGTGTCGCTGCTGCCCTTCGTGGCGGACATCATGACGTGGGGAGATAAGGATGTGTGGAGCACCAACGTGGAGTTGCTGGAGATGCGCTCGAGTGACTACGAGGAGCTCGCGCTGCTGCTCGCGCACTTCCTGCGGCACCTGCAGCCGGACTATCCGACATACGTCGTCGTCGGAAAAGGTGAGATCTACGAGCAGACGATCATGGTGTTACATCTCTTTGGCGGCGTCGAGTGGCGCCTCATCGACCCCCGCACCGGCTTCCTGACATCCGTCGAGCGCCCGTACGCGACGGTGCTGCGCGACGTGCACATTGTCATCTCGCACAACCAGCTCTGGGCGAACGTGCAGCTCTCCGGTCTCCCTCACCGCATGGCGTGGGACTTCACACAGCCAGCGAACTGGCTGCCCTGCTTTGACCTCGCCCGCGACAAGCGCCTGCCGCACTGCCTGGAGCAGATCTCGCCGATCCAGCGCGAGGTGCTGTCCTTCGAGCCGGCCGACCCCAACATGGCCAAGGAGGTCGAGCACGACCTGCGCAGCGCGCTCAAGCGGGCCCTCCTCGCCTGGCGGCACCACCGCCCGCCGGCATACCACCACGGCCTCGAAGGCGTCCTGCGCGACCTGCTCGTGGAGGCGGAGGAGGAGCGCTGCAGCTGCGGCACCGCACGCTCGCCGGTTGTCACAGCCATGGCGACGCGGCGCATACGGGACTACTTGGGCTACGCGGTCGAGCCGCCGCGCCGGCACCGTCGCAAGAAGAATGCCACCGCCGACAAGGAGGAACGCTCGCAGGTTAGTATGACCACGGAGGACGACTTTGAGTCGTCTGCGCTCTTCCGCAACACGATGCGCACGGCCACCGGCGCCGATGCAGCGGCTGACGTTGCCGCGGTGCAGCTCGTCGGGTCCCCGGTGACCGCCTCCTACAATCCCTCCGATGTGCAGTTTAATGAAATTCTATTGCGCGTGTTCGAGACGGCCGCCCATGAGGTGGGCACCGACGATGTCACCTTCGCTACAGGCGTGTACGTGAAGAGCTACACGGGCAATGTCTGCGCCATGTGGGTGTTCCTCCTGGCCATGTACAGAACTGCTCCTATCGGCATTAAAGGGTGAAATTGTTCTGTTCATTTTCTTCTTCTTTTTATCACTGTGTTTTTCTTTCGCTTTGCAATAGAACTACAACACCGAACAAAAAAAAAAAATAACAACTCCTTTTGTTTTCCACGGAAACAAACATAAACTTTATACATTTATATGTATGCATACACATCACACTTCATAGACTCCAACAACTACTTGTTATCATTATTAGAAACATATACAACCCAACAACTTATAACAACATTCACTACACTTCTACATGCTTGGATACACAACATCTTGCACCAAAAGCATGCGCTGTCTCACCTTCAAAGTTCATAGTCTTCTTCTTCTCTTTCTCTTTCTCTCTCTCTCTCTCTCCTGGCAGATTTTCTTTGCTGTCAGCTACCCCAACCACCCCCAACTACTCAACACTCAATCAAGATGCCCCCGAAGGGTCCTCAGGAACACCACGGCAAGCAGGCGCCCCACGGCGGTGGGGGCAAGAAGGCGCCCGCGGGCGGTCCCGGCGGCAAGGGACCTGGCCACTAAGCAGGCCACGTGGACGAGGACGAGGACAAGGACAGGGTGTGCATTGCTGCCGCCGCCGCCTCCAGCGCGGCCGGCGCGCAAGCTCTCTACCGCTTCCATGTAATTTCGTCTCAATCATTTTCTTTTTTCAATTCACTTCTCCTCCGGGCGTGCCCGAAGAACAACCGCGCGTGCTTTATTTTTATTCTCGTTTCAATCGTTTTTGAAATTATCGCTTACTGTATGC
>AUXN01000020.1:0-32970 GCA_000482125.1 Strigomonas galati
ATATATATTAACTTTCTTAAAAAAATACAGTTTATCTCGGAAGGAAAAAAAATAAAAAAATAACCAAAAAAAAATATTTGTGGGCTATTGAAGTTTCTACTCCGGATGCGCCAAAATACCCACTGTGTGTGATTTACCTTTGAAGACAAAGGAAAAAATATAATGATAACGTCCAAAAACAATTGTTATTGCTTCAAGGTATATTCAACAACCCCTTCGCAGATTGAACAAAACAAAACAAAACAAAAAATAACGATACAACCTTCATAAATGAAGTTGATGAAACCACACGTGTATAAAGGAAGAAAGGAAACATGTATTATGTACATGCTCGTCTTCAACTCCCCTTCTACATTGGAAAGTACTCTTCTTTTCTCCTCTCTCTCTCTCTCTTGATACATATATCCAAGTCGATAAACCTTTTTACTCTCTAAAAGCTAAGATAAATACAAGTTCCCCCTTCTCTTTCTCTTTCCTCCATTATGTCGACGATCCCCAACCCGTACGACTGCTACCTCGTCGTGGCGACGCCGTATACCCCAGGGGGCTCCGCGCAGGTCCTGGCCGACGTGCAGGAGCAGTGCGGCCACAAGTTCAAGCACACTTTCATCTTCCCCTGTTACACGATGCGCATGCCTAAAGATGACAACGACACAAGCCAGGACGAGGGCGAGGAGCCGGAGAAGGTGACGCCGGCAGAGAAGCGTGCCGCCCTCGCGCAGCTGGAGGCGATCCGGACCCAGAACGACCGCAAGATTATTTTGATTATTCATATTCAGCTCGGAGCTCATATCCTGCGCTTCTTCTTGCGGGAGGGCGCGGAGGCAGTGCACAACAGTAAGGTGGTCTGGATTCACAGCTTTTCTGTTGGTCTGGACGCCTACCGCTTCCCAGAGGTGGCCGACCGCGTCGCCGGCATCCCCATCACTAATGCCCGTCATTCCCAGTCCATGGCCCTCGCGGAGTACGTCTTCTACTCCCTCTTCTACTTCAACCGTCAGGTGTGGCGGCAGCAGCAGAACCAGGCCTCCCGCGTGTGGGCGCCCTACGACATCTACCCCCTCACGGGGAAGAAGATGGTCATCTTTGGCTACGGCGACATCGGCCGCTGCGCCGCCAAGATGGCGGACGGCTTCGGCGTGCGGGTCGTGGGCGTGCGGCGGCGCATGCCCTCCGCGGAGGAGCAGCAGGCGGGGGTGGAGGTGGTGCTGATGGAGGACGAGGCCGCCGTGACCGCTGCGCTCCAGTCCGCGGACTATGTCGTCAACACGCTGCCGCACACAGCCGACACGGACCGCTACTTCCACGGCGGCCGCCTCGCGCTGATGAAGCCGACGGCGCTCTACGTGAACGTGGGCCGCGGCGCGACGCAGGTCGACGATGATATTGCGGCCGCGCTGCAGGCAGGGAAGCTGCGCGGGGCGTCTCTGGATGTGTTTGGCGTTGAGCCGCTGCCGTCCACGTCAGCCCTCTATGACGTGTCCCCGGACAAGTTGCTGATCAATCCACACGCGGCGGCGCGGTCAGCCAGTCAGATCTTCGCGCTGTGCGGCCGTATTGTGGAGATTGCGGAGGCGGCCGCCGCTGGACATGACCTGAGCTCCTTCTCCGTGAACCGTGTGCAGTGGTATTGAGGAATAGACAACACAAAGATGATAGAGAAACATGAGGATAAAAAGAGAAGGAGGACAGTTCAGTGTAGAATCACTTCTCCTTTTATTCTTTTCTTCTTTTATTATGTTATCTGTTTTCTCTCTTTTCCGCTACCAAATAAAGTTGCACCTTGTGGCCGGATACTGTTGAAATTTTCAAGTACCTGTTTATTCTCATTATTGTTATTATTATAGCGCACAAAAATACTTCATATCAGTACACCTATATACTAGGTGTACTTGCTATGTACTTGTTGGCGTTCTCTTGTGTAAGCATATATGTGTTCTTATATATGTGTGCGTAAAGATTTTCTTTTCCTTACAATCTTCTGTTATATATTTTTTTCTCCTCGCATCTTTCTGTTATCGCATGCTGTTGTACACACCTTTCATTTTTTTTTCTTTTCTCTCTTGTTCTTTTCATCTTTAGCAAAAAAATGTGGGCACATTATTGATGCGATCGTACACATTTAATTCATGTTGTAAAAAAAAAAAAAATCGATTACTTTATAAATTGCTTTGTAGCTGCAGTAGTAGTATTGTTATTATGAATTTATTTACTTCTCATTACTGTCGGATATTTTTTTTGCTTTTCTTCTTCTACTATTCTCTTCTCTCCCCTAATTCTCTTTTTCCTTTTCTTCTATAGTAGTAAACACAGCTACATACATTTTTTTTTCTAGTATTATCATTATTATTACCAACACCTCCACTCTCTCACTAGTCATGTCGTGTGGTGTTTCTTCGGCCAAAGCGGCCCTTGCCCTTCTCCACGACACGGACAACTCCGTCCTTGTCTTCGCGCTCAAGCGCGTGGCACAGCTGATGGACACCTATTGGTGCGAGGCCAGCGCGGAGCTGCCCATCATCGAGGAGCTGTACGAATCCGCGAGCCTCACGGACGAGGCACGGCAGCTCGCGGCCCTCGTGGCATCACAGGTGTACTTCCACCTCGGGGCCTACGACGAGTCCGTGCACTTTGCGCTCGCGGCCGGCAACGTCTTCGACGGCACCGTCCGCTCGCTCTACACGGACACGCTCCTCAGCCGCTGCATCGACCGCTACGTGGTGTACCAGGAGACGCCCGCGGAGGCGCGCGGGGAGCTTGACCCCCGCCTCGAGACGCTCTTCGTCAGCCTCACGCAGTCCTGGATGCTGCAGGACGAGAGTGTCGCGGACGTGAAGGAGATGGTCGGCTTCACGATTCGCGCGCGGCGGATCGACTTCTTGGAGAAGGTGCTGCGGCAGTGCGTCGAGAAGCCGACGCCGGTCGCCTCCTCCTCCACCGCGCGCACCCCGGCGGCGGAGATCCTCAGCTACACCTTCTACGTGGCCAACACGGTGCTGCAGGACATTGTCTTCCGCCGCCGTGTGCTGACCCTGCTCGTGACGCTCTACACGGACAACCGCACCTCCTCCACGGACTGCTTTGCGCTCGCGCAGTGCCTCGTCTTCCTCGGCGACGCTTCCAGCACGGCGCAGCTCATCGACGACCTCATGAAGGACACCAAGGACCCGAAGGGCCGCCGCGCCCTCGCTTTTCAGGTTGCGTTCGACCTCTTCGAGTCGTGCAATCAGGGTTTCCTCGCCACCCTCGTGAAGGAGCTGGAGCTGCGGAACCCGCCCGTCGGCACCGTCGTCGCCAAGAAGGTGGAGGACAGCGCGAACAACACCAACACGAACGAGGAGGACGAGGGCGCCACGGACGCTAGCGCTGCTGCTGCTGCCGTCCCCACGAGTTCCGTGGACCCCAAGCTGCTGCGCGTGCTCACCGGTGAGATCACGACCGACCTCAACACCAAGTTCCTCTACGCCCGCTGCGTCGCCGACGTGCACGTGCTCAACCAGATCAAGAAGCGCATCAACCCCCAAAAGTCCATCTTGCACAACGGCACCGTCATCGCGCACGCCCTCATGTACTCGGGCACGACCATCGACGGCTTCCTGCGTGATAACCTCAACTGGCTCCGCAAGGCCAACTACTGGGCGCAGTTCACGGCGACGGCCTCGTTTGGTGTCATCCACCGCGGCAATGTCGAGAGCGCCATGACGGTGCTGGAGTCCTACCTGCCCGGCAACTCCGTGCAGCCGTTGGCCCACCGCGAGGGCGGCGCCCTCTACGCCCTCGGTCTCATCCACGCCCCGCTCGGTCTCTCTCGCGACCGCAAGGTGGTCGACTATCTCAAGGACGCCCTCTACCGCCTCACCTACAACGCGCAGGTGGTGCACGGCGCGTCGCTCGGTCTTGGCCTGGCCGCGATGGGGCTGCAGGAGGAGGCGCTCTATGACATCCTCTTCACCTGCCTCACCGGCAGCGATGCCGTCGGCGGCGAAGGAGCGGCTGTGGGTATCGGTATGCTTATGCTCGGCAGTGCCAACGAGGCCGCCGTGCAGAGCCTTAAGAACGTCGCGAGCGAGGACAACCAGAAGGAGAAGGTGATCCGCGGCTGCAGCATGGCCCTTGCCCTGCTGCACCTCGGTCGCGAGGACGAGGCGCTGCCGCTGGCGGAGGAGCTGCTGGAGAGCGCTGACCCGTGGATCCGCATGGGCGGCTGCTTCGTGATTGGCCTCGCCTACGCCGGCACGGAGAGCACGCTCGCGATGGAGAAGCTGCTGAAGGTGACGGTGAAGGACACCAACGACGACGTGCGCCGCAATGCCGTCATGATGCTCGGCTTCATCTCCTTCACGAACCCGCTGCTCTGCCTCGACCTCGTGCGCGTGCTCGTGGACAGTTACAACCCGCACATCCGCTACGGTGTCGCCATGGCGCTTGCCATCGCAGCTGCTGGTACCGGCAACAGCGAGGTCATCGACGTGCTCTGGGAGATGCGCGGTGACCTCGTCGACTATGTCCGCCAGGGCGCCTTCATCGGCCTCGCCCTCGTGATGGTGCAGCTGTCCGAGAGCGAAAACCCCAAGGTGAAGGAGTTCCGCGAGACCCTCGACGCGAAGATCCGCGACCGCCGCGAGGACGTGTGCAACAAGTTCGGCTGCATCCTCGCGGCCGGCATCATCGACGCCGGCGGCCGCAACTGCATCTTCGCCCTCCACCGCGACCGCCACCGCCTCGACAAGGCCGTCGTCGGCATGTTCTTCTTCAGCCAGTACTGGTACTGGTTCCCGTACACGCTCCTCATCTCCCTCGCGATGCGCCCTACGTGCTTCATCGGCCTCAACGACGAGCTCGAGATGCCCGAGTACGCCTTCACGTCGTGCGTGCCGCCGAGCCGCTTCGCCCCGCCCAAGTCGGTGCTGCAGGAGAAGAAGGAGAACAAGACGGCGCAGCAGGCCGTCGTGCTGTCGACGACCCGCAAAGAGGAGGAGCTGCGGCTGAAGAAGAAGCGCACGAGCGTCGGCGAGGCGTCCGCCTCTGCCGTTGGGCTGCCCAACACGACCAGCCCCGCCAAGGAGGGCGAGAAGAAGGAGGGCGAGGGCGAGGCGGCCGAGGGAGAGAAGGAGAAGGAGGAGAAGGCGAAGAAGGAGGTGGAGCCGGAGTCGGAGGTGCTGCACAACCCGGCGCGCGTGACGGCGCGGCAGTTCCAGTACCTTAAGTTCGATATCGAGGGCCGCTATGCGCCGCTAAAGGAGGGGGCGCAGGGCGTGTGCCTGCTGCGCGACTTGCATCCAGAGCAGGGGGAGCACCACCTGCTGGACGCGAGCACGTTTAAGATCTCGGGCGATGCACCGGTGCCCAAGCCATTCCGCTACCCCTAATCATCATCTTCTCTACTTCTACGCATGATGAGAGATAGATAATATCGAAAGGTTAACCGAAAACAGCAAAAAGAACGAGGAAGTATACTTCTTTTGTGACTACCGTTTTTTTTATCCTTTCTCTTTTAAACTTTTATACCGATTTAGATCACCCAATTGTAGTTTTTTATTTTTATTTTTATTTTGTTTTGAAATTGAATAACTATGTATGTCGGTGCCTTTTTCTCAAATATTTTTTTTCTCATTTGTTTTCATCTTATTTTCAAAAGAAGAGAAAGTATAAAACTATTTATATGTATTTTTCTTGTTCTTTTATTTTTCAGATATATACTAAAATTATCTACGTTGTGGGTCGTTGTTGTGTTTTTGTTGGTTTTGTTGTGAATCATTCATAAAAGTCAAGGAAAATAGAAAAAAAAAACAGAGGAAGAAAAGGCTGTGACTTTCGTTTCATACGTGCATTTTCAAATAGACAAATTTCATTCTCACTTTACATATCCATATTGCATTTCTTCTCTGTTTCATTTTCTCAAATCTATACATAAATTCTAGCCACATTAACGCCTTAGTATTTTTTTTTTCATTTATATATATATATATATATATATATTATATTTATATACATATCGCCCACTTCATAAGAATGAGTTTTCGGTTCAACTGGAATCGGCTGGACGAGATCTCTGCCGATGCACTGCGCCTACTCATCAACGCCAAACTGAGCGAGGTATTAAAAGCAAAATTCAGTAACCGCGAGCATCACCACACACCTCATGGCACGACGCCACCAAGGATTGATGACATCCCACTACCAACAGCATCAACTACTACCACTACCACCGCTGCTACCGCGGCGAGTACCATGGGCGCAACCGATAACAGCCATGCAGGCACTGCTGCGACTTCTTCAGCTGGTGGAGCAGCTTCAACTGCTGCTGTCGGTGGTGGCAATGTGCACACGAGCCCGATGCATCCCAGTGCAATGGATCCAGCGTCTATCCCTACTCCTCTGACCAGCGGAAGTACAGCTACCAACACTGCGACTAACAACAATAATAGTAATAGTAACGGAAAGGGAAAACCGCCACCGATTGAATTCTTAACGATCTCCGGTTTAGAATGGGGCAATGCCTCACCGTATATTCAATTAGTAAGTTTTGAAAATGCAAAAGATGATTCAGCGTTTAGCAATATCTCAGCTAGTTACACGTTCGGCTCTAAACAGCCACTACAAACAAACAACCGAAATGGCAACAACATCGAAACAAGTAGCAATGCCACTACCATGAACAATACTAATAACGCGAACGGTAGCGTGCCGCCTTCTATGGCCATGTCTTCTACTTCCATGTACACCACTGCGACGAATACGGGTGCTGCAAACAACAACAATAATACAAATAATAATAATAACACAACAGGTGGCAATACGGCTGAAGGTGGTGGCGTGCCGTCGTTGGACTCTGGCAGTGATACCTTCAGCTCTGGGGTTGGCGGCGCTGCTGCTGTTGGCGTGGCAGGAGGTGGTTTAGCAGTACCAGGTGGTGGTGGCGGTGGAGGAGGAGCAAGCAACAACAAGACAATGGGCTACCACGTCGCAGCCTCCACCAGCAATCTCAACCTCTGCAGCAACCATTCTGCCAGCATGACAAGCACTGTGACCAACCATAATAATAACAATAACAATAACATGGCTGGTGCAGGCAATAGTACGAGTAATAATACGGGTCGCGATGAAGGCATTGACACGCTGGCGCGCTTCTTTGGCCCTGGTGGGCTGCTCCTTCGCTTCCACATCACCTACGGCGGCTCCCTCCGTCTGACGATGCGGACGGCTGTGCAGCAGCAGCTGCGGATGGGCGCCCTCGCCCTCACCATCCGCATGCCTGTCTCTGTCTCCGTCACAGATATTGACTTAGATTGTCACTTGTGTTTTAATCTCCATCATAACATGTGTCGGGTGTGGATGGAGCCTGGCAAGTTGTCCTCATCGGTGCTGAACCGCATGAACATGGTGGTGATGTTTGGCGAGCGAAAAGGACCCTACGCACCGGAGGACATGGGCGAGAATAATGGTGGTGGCGGTGGCCACAACAATCATAATAATTGCTTTGAGACTATGTCTTCCTCCAACGCCACGACGACCACCACGACGACGACGCCAGCGCTGGCGGCGATGGGGGTAACACCACCTGCTTTTAACAACATGAACAACATGCATGGTATTGGTGGTGGTGGTGGTCTGGGTGGAGCCGGCGGCACCTCCCTCGACAACTCTGTGGATTTCTTCTCCCACTACGCGAGCAGCTACTCCACCGGGGACGCGGAAGAGGACCTGGGCGACGGCAGCAGCAACAGCGTGTACGTGGATGAGACGGAGATTGGTCAGTTTATACAAGATGAGCTGCGAGCGGTGATGGAGGAGAAGGTTATGGCGCCGCATTACATTAGTATACCGATTGATCTTGGTGGTGTGTAGATTTCTCTTCGTTTTATTTGCGTATACAAACAACAACAACAACAACAACAGTAATGCCCTTTTTCAATTTTTTTTTTTCGATTAAACTGTTTATTTGTCTATGTGTGCTTTGTTGATATTTTTGTCTGATGACTATTACTCTTATGTCTCTCTTCCCGTTTCTCAACATTTCTCTTTTTTTTTCTCTCTGAAGTATACTTTTTTTTTTTCCATTTTTCTCCTCACAATCGGAGAAGGTACCAAAATACATAACAACATTAGCAACAATCTATACACATTTTAAAAAGAACAAGAAAAAGAGCATCACATTAATAATAATAATAATAATAAAAAAAACATTAGGTGGGTGAGTAAGAGAGAACAATGGACATCTCTGAAAATACCACTCTTAGACAAAAACCAGAGCCAAGGCCTGGTGCGACACCGCCTCACCCGCTACCTCCACCATCATCAACAGTGTCAGCAGCAGCAGCAGTAAAAGCCCCTTCTTCTCCTTCTGCTGCACCCACCACCACCACCACAACAGTGAAAACAGACAAGGAAGCGCCAGCGCCCAACCCGCCTAGTGGTATCCCAGCACGCAAAAAGAAATCCATCACGTACGAGGAGTCCACCGAGCTGCAGCTGAAGCGGATGGGCTCCAGCTTCATCAAGCACCGGGAGAGCCTGCCAGGGGGTCTGCCGCCTCCCAACGCCGGCATCAAGACGAACGACCCCTACGCCGCCTATAGCAACAACAACAACAACGTCCGTAAGGGGAAGTTCTACGGCTTCCCTGCCTCCCGCCGCACCTCACGCGTGGCCATAGGCGGAGACGGCAGCGCCAACAGTAGCCGCCATAATAGTTTTGTGAACAACGTCGCAGGCAACAATGCTGCTGGTGGTAACGCCCGTCGCGGAAACACACGAGGACCACACCCAGGCAGTCTGCCGGACAGAGCGGGTGATAACAATAATAACAATAATGTAGATCTAGCCCAACGCAGGGCCCTCAATCGGCCTGCTGCTGCCGGCGCTGCTGGTGCTGCAGAGGTGCCCAGTAGTATGGGCAGAGGCGGCGTCGTTTCTGTGCGGGCGCTCACGCCAGACACGGACTCCGTCTCAGTCTTCGGCCCTGGCCTCAGTTCGGAGCCGAACAGCCGCGCTGGCTCCACCCGCCACGACGCGGCACCGATGCCGCGCATGACGGAGGAGGAGCTCGCCCGCAACCCGGCGCGCCGTCGGCTGCAACAGATCCTGGACAAGGTGCAGCTCGCAGACGCGATCGTGAACGACGCGCTGTCGCCCGGCGGCGGCGGCGCGGATGCTTCCGCCACGCACGCGAGCCGCGCCGGTGGTGTCAGCCGCATCGCCATCGGCCTCTCTGTCCGCACGGCGGAGGAGCGGCAGCGGCAGCTGCTGGAGGTGGAGAAGGCGAAGCTGCTCCTCTTCGTCGGCCGCAAGTTTAATATGGAGAAGCGAATTGAGGAGGTGATGACGCTCATGGATATTTCAGCAGCGGAGGCGAACAAGGAGAGCAGCGCGGCCGCCACCGCACACAACAAGGCAAAGCGGGAGATGCAGCAGCGTCTGCAGAACATCAACCGCACCTTGTTTTCAGATCCCTTCTTCACGACGACGCGGCAGCCCGGACGCTTCACCAGTAGCGTCAATAGTCAGGACGCCTTCAATGTTGCGACGCTGCGGCGCGTTGTCGCCAACCTCGAATCGGAGCTGAAGAACTCGCAGGCAAAGGTGGCACCAGGGGCGGAGGAGACGGCCAAGGAGCAGGACCAGCAGCTGCGCTACAACACCTTCTCGAACTTTAAAGACATGTGCTGGCTGATTGAGAGTCTGGACGATGTGTTTGTCAGCGACGGCTCCAAGGTGGACCTGCCAGAGGTGCTAGACGCCACGACATCAGTCGCCGCAGAAAACGCCACGTCGACATCACCACAGCCGCGCAGCTCCGCGATGGGACGTGGGGTCGAGCTTAAGAAGCCCAAGGCGAGCAGCGCGGGCAAGAAACGGCAGGCGAGCGCCGCTCCCGGCCACGGCAGCGATGACAATGGTGCTGCTGCTGCCGCTGCTGGTGGGGCCGGAGAGGAGGCCGCAGCGCCGAACCCCTTCTTCATCACCGAGATGCACCCCGGCACGGAGGAGGCGCAAGGGCTCGACGACAGCTACCCCGACACGACGCGCCCGTCGGGCTCTGGGGCGTGGACGCCGCAAGAGCTCAGCGTTGTGCCTTTCTCGTTGATGCTGTCGGAGCAGGACGTAGGTGGTGCCCCTCCTATCACCAAGGCAGCCAAGAAGACACGGGAGGAGAAGCTTGCACAGCACCCCGAGATGAACTTGCTCGATTTTATGTGGGATGCGGCACCAACGGCGGAGGAAGAGGCCGAGGAGGAGGCAGCAGCGAGGGGCTCCGGCCGCAGCAGCCCCAGCCGCCCCTTTTCGTCCGCTGGCGGACGTTCTCGACCGGTGAGTAAGCAGTCGCTGGGTGCCTCGCGTCCTAGCACGAACTACGCGGGCGGTGCGAGCACTAGCGGCCCGCACCGCCTAGGCCATTTCGCTGAGGTCGACGACGACGGCTTCGACGACGAAGACGAAGAGTTCGATGAAGAGGGGAGCGACCAAGAGGCGGAGGATGGCAAGAAGCGGAAGCACAGCACCCGCAGTAGCGGCGGTGGCGCAGAAAGGGCGGCGAGCGCCGCTTCGCGACCATATACCCCTGCCAACGCCTCTCAAGGTGCAGACGCCAACGCCAAGCGGCCACGTAGTAAAGCAAGTGAGCGCGCCGCCAGCGCTGCTGCTGCCAAGGCGGCACAGCGCCCCGCACAGAACGTGCTGAACCTGCGCGCGGACCTCCTGCAGGACCTAAAGAAGCTCTACAACTTGTACAACTACGACAAGCTCATTGAGGAACGCCGCGACAGCGCCAACCGGCAGCGCGAGAACGAGAACGCGCAGCAGATCGCCGAGATGCAGGCCCGTCTGCAGGAGAAGATGAACTTCAACAAGGACAAGAAGAAGGAGGACGCGACACGAAAAGACAGCTTCGAGGGCCTTGATATGATAGGCCGCACCGGCGCCCCGTCGCGCGTGGGCGAGCGGCCCAAGAGCACAGCAACTGCCGCCATGGGGGACGAAGAGGCGCCGTCGCCGTTAGAGGGAAGAGAAGATACAACAGCACCAGGCGACGATGGCACCGACAAGGCGACACATGGCGGTGGTGGCGGCGCAGAAGACATCACGAACGGCTCCGTTGCCTCTCACAGCCCTTCTCCGCTACTGGAGGAGCACGCCGCGCGGCAGGAAGAGGCGCAAGAGCGTCGCTCTCTCCTCAGCGGACTGGACGAGCTTGTGGAGTACGACATCGATGCGGACGAGACAGAGGTCTTCGCGCGGCGCATCCCTGGACAACGCGTCGTGCTTCAGGAGAAGCTGGAAGGCGGTCTCACCTTCATTCTTGCCGGCGTGCTGACCAAGAAGGAGCGCGAACGGGAGCAGGCGGAGGCGGATGCTGCCGCGGCGTCGCTGTCTGGAAAGGCGGCAGAGCGCGAGGTCCCCAAACCGAAGAAGGGCAAGGCTGCCGCCGCTGCCGCTGCTGCCGCAGCCAAGAAGAAGGCAGCAGCAACATCACACTGCCCGTTTCAGTTCTACATTCTTCGTGTCATCAACGAGGACCACGAGGACACCCACATCGCTGAGGTGACCATCACCAACAAGAACTTGAAGAATCTCAAAACGTTTGTGATGCCAGGCGTGCAGCGGAAGAGCGGCATGTGCTATCTCTGTCCTGTGCAGCCTCGCCACGCGCGCGTCATCTTTCGCCTCGACCCCATCAAGGCTAACAAGGCCACCTCCTTCGAGGGCGGTCTGTTCTTCCGTGAAGCTGAGCAGGAGGACGTGTCCAAGTTCCAAACGTTCGATGTGCTCCAACAGGTAGCAGGCGGCAGCGACGATGACGATTCCTGGGGCGTGGAGGACTCGAGCAGCAGCAGCAACAAAAGCAGCAGAGTGGCGAGCGCGGCAGGGCGCAAGCCCGCACCGTCTGCAACGGACACACCTCCCGCCTCCGGTGAGGAAAAGAAAAACGCCACAGAATCATCTGCCGCAAAACTGACAAAAGCAGATAAAGGGAAAAGCTCAGCTACGACAGGCAAGGAGAAGAAGGAGCCATCAAAGGGAGCAACGGCGAGCAGCGCAGCCAGCAAGAAGCCAATGGAGAAGTCAGGCGGTAGCAAGAAGGACTCAAAGGCTCTCTCCGCCGAGGAGGAAGAAAAGGATAAGTTGCCTGCGATCAAGTCTCCTGCGCACAAGGAGCCGGCATTATCGCCACCACCACCGAGGGAGTCCGCCGCGAGCCCGTCAGAGCCAGGAGCAGGAGGAGGAGACCCTGCCAGCCCTTCTCTCTCCGGCGCTGCAGGTATGTCGCCCATCAAGGCCAACATGGACACCAACGCCTCGTTGCCGTCGCTCCCTCCGCAAAGTGCATTAGAGGTAGGCACAGAGGAGGAGCGAAAGGCTGCCGCGGCCGCCAACGCCCTACTCTCGATGGACGTGCTGGATGGCACAGAAGAAGGAGAGGAGGGCGACGGGCCGCTCGTCACCGATGTGCTCTCCGACACGCCAAAGCCGCCAGAGGAGTGGGGACAGCAGCGCCCGGACACAGTGGAAGAGGCGATGGAGAACAATCTGATCGTGCTGAGCGCGCTGCAGATGCAAGATGGCCAGCGACCTCCCGGCGAAGAAGGCGACGACGCCGAAAGCGGAGAGGATGTGGAGAAGAAACAAGGCGAGGAGGATGGCGGCGAGACGGCAGATGGAGGAAGGCCAGCAACCCCTGCAAAGGAAGTACCTGCTGCGCCCATGACAGCTGAAGAGAGTGCGGCTGCGCTGGCCAAGCAACAGGACGACGACGCGATACAGGCAGCCGTCGACGGCGTGCTTAACCAGATTCCACTTCCCTCTTCCAAGTCAAAACCATCCAGCCCGGCAGCCGGCGCTTCTCCCCCGCAAGAAGGCCTCGAAGGCAGCGAGCAGCAGCAACAAGCATCAGGAGGCCACGACGCGGAAATGCCCGAGAAGATTGCAGACGCCATCGTGCAAGGCATCGAAGACGCCATGAACGGCTCCGCCGACGACGCCCCTATCACAGCAACCGATGGCGAATCCCGTACGACCGCCGCAGGATCCAAGAAGCACGGCTCGCTGTCCATGGAAGCAAGTCGGCCGGGCTCCACCACTCTCGGCGGACAGTTCGCGACCCCGCTCAGCATCGACGAGGCCGCGGCAGCAAAGCGGCTGCTCTCGGTGGTGGAGGAGCACAGCATGGCGAGCCTCTCCAAGACCCACATGAGCTACGGCTGGCTGCCGCCGCCGACCTTGGTCGTCACCTCGAGCACTTCGCGCCCGCTGAGAACGGTGGAGGATGTGGAGAAGTACGGCCTGGTCGCAGGTGTGGTGGTGGACCGCCAGGACCCGTCTCGTCTCTCGATACGACCAGGCGCGAACAGTGCCAGTCGCCTCTCCATGTCGCGTCTTGCGGCGGAGGAGCAGCGCCGCAACTCGACGCCCTTCCTCCCTCATATTGTCGCGACGGATGCAGCTACAGCGGCTGCCACGCGAAAGCGCGAAGACTCCGTCTACTCGTCCAAGAGCGGCTCCGTCGTCTTTGATGTGGCGGAGACGAACACGGACATGGGCGCGTGGGTAAACCAGACGGTGCAGGTGCCGGAGATCATTCGCTCGCGGCCGGGCGCCAACGGCAACGTGACCGTCCTCGTGCCACCGGAGCTGCAGAACGAGCAGGGGTTCTTGGCGCAGACGAACAATAACAACAACAAGGGCAAGAAGCCAGGCGGCAAGGCAGGCACAGGGAAGGGAGCAACCAACAACAACAGCACTAAAGGCAAGACAGATGGTACAGGCGAAGCTACGGAGGAGCACCAAGAAAATTACAAGATGAAGCTACCTGCGTCTGTCGCACGCGCGGAGGCGGTCATGCGCAATGTCATGAAGCGGGGCAATGCCAAGAGCGGCACCACCACCAACAACAGCGGTGACGGGCACAGTGCCGCGGCCGCCATGAGTGCGAGCGGCACCGGCTATTATAGTGGCAACCCCGCCGGCCGCACCGATATGGAGGTGCTGGAGCTGCAGGCGCGCGAGCTGTACATGCAGGACCCGCTTCGCTACGACGCCGTCATTGACGATATGATGAAAAAGGTCGCTGTGCTGGTGACCGCGCAGGAGACGGCGCTGAAGTCGACCGCTGGCACAAAGAAAGACAATACTTCCACCAACAACAGCAGCGCGAACGACGATCACCGCAGCAATAACCGCTCTAATAACAACAACAACACGCATGGTGCCCCGAACACACGAGCTGCTGTCAAGATCAACGCCGTGCAGTTCGGTGTCAGCGGCGACGGCTACGGTGAAGCAACAGGGCACAACGCCTCCACCCGCTACAGCAGCAGTATCCCACCCGGTGGCGGCGGTAATGGCCTGGCAGCAGACTCTAACGTGAACAGTCCCATCAAGCGTGACACCACGCGCCGCAACTCTCCGGTGGGTCATCTGCCAGCGCGCCGCTCCGACGCTTTCCAGATCTCCCGCATCGCCGTGGACGCACCAAAAGCGCGCGGCCACGTCGGCGACGGCGAGAATGAGGTCCAGACCATTCTGTACGAGCAGATGAAAGCGAAGCTCGTGCTGGAAGCGGTTATCCGCAAAATGCAGGCGCTGTGGGCCCGCAAGGAGCGGCTGACAAACGAGCGTGACAAGGAGCGCGCCCGGCACGCCTACGCGCGCACGATGGAGGTAACGTGGCAGTTCGAGCGGCGGCGCGTTGTGAACCTGTCCAAGCTGATCAACATGCTCGACCGCAAGGTGGGCCGCCAGCGCGGCACCTGGATCCCGTACTACAACGACAACAACATTCTCGAGGAAGCCCACCAGCTGCACTACCGTGAGACGCAGCAGCGGTGGCACACAACGGCGCCAGGGCGTTACGCTGGCAGCCAACGCCAGCGCCACCAGCAGTCGCAGCTTCACGTGGCGACGGCGACGACAGAGCGCGGCTTCGTGCCGATGCAGACCGTGCTGCTAGGCGGAGAGGCAACCACGACCATCGCGCGCAGCCCTGCCACCATGAACATGAGCGCCAACATCATACCCAGCAGCAGCAACAACCCGTACTACGCCCCGAGCTGGCAAAGCTACCACGTGCCGCCGCCGCCCGCGCTGATGCGGTCGCCTGGACAGCAGCGCATCTATCACGCCATGGCCCTCGCGCGGCGTCGCAAGCTGCTCCCCCTCCACCTCGTGCGGTGGGAGGCGCAGCACAACTGGAACCGTCACCTGCTCTTCGGCTACAAGCGGCAGGTGATGGCGCCGGCGCTGCAGCAACAGCAGCAGGCACAGCCGCAGCAACAGGTGCTGCATAAGACGACGATGACCTTTGCGGGGCCGGAGGCGAAGAGCCAGAGCGGGGGGCTGAACACGAAGAAGACCAAGATGGTTACCTTAGCTTCTCCTGCCATCGGCCTACAATATAATGCAGCCAACAGTCATATGACTCACAATAGTACTAATATGTTAAGCAGTGGCCATCCGGGACGGCTCGACCGCCTGCCGCAGCGTCGACCAATGCTGCAACGAGGCCCAACAGCTGCCGTGGCGGCTGCCACTGCCATGGAAGGCAGACACACACCTCCAGCAACTCCTCTTCCTTTGCGAAAAGACAAAACCGTATAAGCATGCATACATACATGCGAAACAAACTATAATCATAAAAGTAATAATAATTAAAAGTGATGATGCTATATTCACTTTGATAATGTGAATTAGAAAAATTGCTAATGGTTGTTCCTACATTTTTTTATTCGTATCTATCTTCATGTATCTATGTATAATAATGATATTATTATTTTTGCTCGTGTTCATTTTTTTATTATTTTCATTCCAGTTTTTTTACTTTGTATATACACAAATACACACACATACAGACACATATGTAATGTATAATTTTGATTTACATCTCAATCCTTACAAACATTTTTGATTTTTCCTTTTTTGGTTATGATGGAGTATCCCAATGCTTTGTTTTACAGCTTACGGCATCTTCTTTGAACATTGATGACTATTTTTCTTTTTTTTCCCTTTCTTTCTCTTTTCGAGAAGAACAAGAATATCACTTTATAGTTATACAGAACATTAGAAAAAAAAATATAATAACCTCCTTTTTAGTTACTACTTACTACATCTATTTATACTTTTTTCTTTTAGATTAGATTATCATTGTTACAGATGGGCTGCAAACAAAGCGACCTACGTGAGCAGCCGCAGGGCCAGCCACAACCTTACGCCGCTACTGCACAGCCTCCGCCGCCGCATCCGCAGCAAACTCAGCCCCTGCCACAAGCACCTCAACAACAGCGACCAAAACCACAACCACAACAAGCACAAGCAGCTCCCCAAAAAGCACCACCGCCACCGGCTGCAGTTACAGTGGGCACTCCTGCCGTCGCTACAGCTGTCCCGCCGCAACAGCAGCCCTCTACTCTCACGGATATTGTGCAACATTCACCGGGCCTCCCGCCCGTGCCGCCACGCACTTGGTATGCGAACCCTTTCGTGGACACCACTCCTGCCCAAGTGACGGAGTACCACTACCAAAATAAGGGCCGCGTCGTTTTCGCCAAGCGCCCCATCCCGACGAGCGCCTCCGACCTCGAGCGGCTGCCGCAGCACCGCCCCAACACGCAGGACGTCTTTGACCTCCGCAGCGATCTGCTCTACGGCATGGCGTACCTGCACAACACGGCCCTCTTCACGGAGCACCACTGGCGCAGCCGCGTGCGGCACCTGCAGCAGGTGAAGGCGGGCAAGGCGGAGATCCCGGAGAGCATTCGCAAGGCGAAGCAGTACCGCGCGGACAAGCAGCTGCAGCAGGAGGAGGCGGCGTGCGGCAGCTCGGCCGGGGCCGACGCCGTCGCGCGCCGCGGGCCGGAGCCGGTGGAGGGCACGCTGTCCCTGCAGCGCCCTGAAGGCTCCATCTTCCAGAAGCCCTACTACGACACGCTCCTGGGTATCCGTGTCTACCTGGACGGAGAGCTCGTGCCGGACCACTACCCGCGCCCGCGCTCGCTGCCGCAGTGCACGAGCACCATCGACGCCCACGAGGCCTTCCTCAACTGGGTCACCGTGCCCGTTGTGCTGGTGGGGTTTGTCAACCACGAATCTCTCGACCCTATCGGGCTCTACCGTGGCCTCTCGCTCTCTTTTGTAGAGCACCTGTTGCATCTCAAGACGCCCGTTGTCACCGCTGCTGGCGTGGACAAGCCGGGCGCCGGTGGTGCTGCTGCTGCTGCAGCCGCCCCCAAGCCCTCCGCCTTCCGTAAAGCGGAGCTCAAGGTGGAGATCGTGTACGGCTGTCGCAGCGAGGCGTACTTCTGCACGGAGTTCATCGCGCGCGGCAAGTGCACGCTGCTGCTCTCCGAGGAGGCCAAGGCGCCGCTGAAGTCCTACGAGGAGCGGCTGCGGCAGCTGATGCGCACGAAGCGGTGCAGCGAGCAGATCTGTCGTGCGGTGAGCGACGGGAAGCCGCCGCGGGCCTGCCTGTACTGCGGCTTCCCGCTCGTGTACCGGTGCACGGTGTGTGGGGCGGAGTTCTGTGGTACGCTAGCCTGTGCGCAGCGGTCGCTCGTCGGCTACCCGCGGGGCTGCTCCGAGCATCAGGCGCAGCACAACTGAGCACTATCAGGTAAAAGAAATGGCGTTTTTTTAATTATTCCCCTTTATTTTTTCGTTTTTGTACGTTTCTAATTCATTCTTTTTGTTTTGATTTTACTTCTTTTTTTTTTTTTTGCGGAAGTCTTTTATGGAAAAGAGAATATAATAATAACTGACCTCGTCGTATGTGTAATATGCATTCATACTTTCCATTTTATACCTGCTGCTGTAGTGGATTGTTTATCATTTAATATTTCTTTCCTTTCTCTTTTCTTTTGACTTCTAGTAAAATAATTAATAACTATACCTTTTTTTTTTTCCATTGTGTTAAAAAAAAATATAGATATCGGTATCGTTCGTTGGTATTTTTTTTTGATTTTTTTTTTGTGATTCCTTTCTAATATATACAATAATATATATACATTAACCTATATCTATACAACATTACAAATTCCACCACCAGTACACGCATTTCCTCCCCCTCCTTGCCCCCCCCCCCTCACACGACACGGAATGTCTGATACAGAAAAGGGGGAGAAAAAACCGATCCTCACCCCTACTGTTACCCCTGACCCTGAATCTTCGCCCACCGCCCCCGTCCCCTCTCTTCTAGAGCTGCATGCCACCGCCGGCATGACCCGCAAGGAGCGCTACAAGCGTCAGGCCCTCATCCTGCTCCGCCGCTACGTGCCCGTCATCACGTGGGGTCCCAAGCTGACACGGCAGCAGCTGCTGGACGATGTGATTGGTGGCTTTATTGTGGGTGTCATGATTGTGCCCACATGTCTGTCCTGGGCGAGCTTGGCCGGCCTGCCGCTGTCCTGTGGTCTCAGCGCGGCCCTCTTCGCCCTCCTCTCCTACGGTACTTTTGGTCAGTGCGCTGTCATCGCCATGGGCCCTGTGGCGGAGCTCACAACTTTGCTCATTTCCATCCCCAACATTGCTGAAGATCAGCGACAGAACACCTACGCGAGTCTAGGTGTGCAGGTGGGCTTGCTCAGTATTGTGCTGAGTTTCATTGACGGTGGCAAAGTCATCAAGACCATCTTCGCCAAGGCGGTCGGCGACGGCTACACCTGCGCGGCGGCGCTGCTCGCCATCTCGTCGCAACTGAAGGTGATGTTCAACGTGACGGCGCCACAGGAAACGCTCATTCAGGCTGTGCTGTGGGCGTTCATCAAAGCGCTCTGGAACCAGTGCACCATCTACAACATCCTCGCCTTCTTGCTCTGCCTGACCTACACACTGTACCTCATCCAGATCAAGAAGACGCGCCTGCCAGTGTGGATTCCGCATCAGCTCATCATCGTCGTCGTGTCTACGCTCGTGACGTTTATCTTTCGCCTGGATGAGAAGTGGGGCCTGACGACGGTGAAGAGTATCCCCAATGCGCTCAGCCTGCCGCACTTCCCCTCCATTAGTAATGTGATCGGCCTCGGCCCGTACACGCTCACCATCGCCATGATTAGTTTTGTGCAGATCTACGTGATCGCGCAGCGCGTGGACCCAAACCTGAACCCCAATTCGGAGCTCTTCGCAAGCGGCGCGACGAACTTCTTGTGCAACATCATGAACGGTATGCCGGTCACCAACTCCTTTAGCTGTTCCTCTGTCCTGCTCGAGCAGCATGTACAGACGCCGCTCACGTCCTACGTGGCGGGCTTTGTGTTGCTCATTACGATTGTCTTCTTGACGCGTCTCGGCGTCTTTTATTATTTGCCCAAGCAGGCTCTCGGTGCCATCGTCGTCGCGAGCGTGTGGCGCCTGGTCGACTTCAGCGGCCCCATGCGCCTCTGGAAGTACAGCAAGATGGACGCGGCCGTCTGGATCTTCACCTTTGCCCTCACAATGGTCGGCGGCATCACCATCGGTGTGCTGAGCGGTATTATGCTGTCGCTCGTGCTCGTCGTGCTGCGCATTGCGCGGCCGCGGGTGGTGTGCGTCGGCTTCAACATGGCCACCCTCACTTACGGCGACCTCCGCAAAGATCAGGAGCTGCTGGTGTATCCGAACATTCTGCTCTGGCGCTTCGATGCGCCGCTGTACTTTGTGAATATTGGCTTCTTCCAGGAGAAGCTGATGCAGTCGATTGAGAACGAGGTGCGACCGATTGATGTGGTGATTGTTACCTGCGAGCGCGTTGTCGACATTGACTCTGCGGCGCTGGCGGCCGTGCCCACCGTCATTAAGTCCGTCTCGACTTACAAGCGTGATGCCTCCAAGGGCGAGAAGCCGCGGCGCATCCTGCTCACGTGCATCCACGGCCGCCTTGAGACGGTGCTCTTCTCGACCGCCGCCATCCCCATCTACGTTCCGGAGGAGTACGACCGCCTGCCGATGGAGGCCATCGAGCAAAGTGGCAAGTTCCCGGTGGTGTTCAAGAAGCTTGAGGACAGTATCCGTTTCGCGCAGCGGCTCGTGAGCGAGTCATACGGCGTCTATGACACGTCGCCGTACCCCAACGTGTCCTTCCTCACCGACGCGGTCATCGAGGCCGCCCGCTACATCAGCCCTGGGGCGCAACTGCGCGGGGCCGCCGCGACGACGGTGGCGCGCATCGGTGACCGAGGCAAGGCGGGTGGTAGCGATGGGCACGGCGGCTTCGGCCACGAGATGTCCGACATGGATGACGAGGAGAACGAAGAAGGAGACGGGAACGAGGTGAGCGGGTCCATGGCCCTCGCACGCACCTTGTCTAACCTCAGCATCATCCGCCACCCCAACAATAACGAACCCGTCGACGGGGCGGAGGCAGACGATGAGGCCGACAAGCGGATGGAGATGACCCTCGCCGAGGACCCGAACGCGGCCGCGACACCGGCTCCCACCTTCTTGGATGAGGGCGTACTGGAGCGTCTGAAGCGGCTGAAGCGGCTGTCCACCTTCACACCCGATCGCGAGCTGATCGGCGTCATCGGCGTCGTGCGACACGCAGAGCAGACACCCAAGCAAAAGAAGAAGATCTTCTTTGCCGACTACCGCCTGCTTGAGCTCGCCTTCCACGATTTGTCGGAGCACCCGTCGAAGGAGGCCTTCGAGCGGTCTCGCAGCCCTGAGGAGCTGGACAAGTTCTTCAACAAGGTAGAGGAGCTGCTGCAGCGCGGCGTGCTCGAGCCAGCCAAGGAGTGGCGCCGCACGCTCACCATTGTGCGTAGCCGCCCGCAGAGCTTGCACATCCAGATTAAACCTTTTATTGGCACCCAGCTCGCCTCGTTCGGTGACGCCTCCATGGCCGACATGTTCACGCGCGAGCTCGTGGACGAGCACCGCCCCATCGACGCGGCGATGCTCATTGTGAAGTGGGGCGGCGTCCTCACCAAGGGCGGCATCTCGCAGGCGCACGTGCTGGGAGAGAAGCTGTTCGCGCGCTTCTTCGCCGCGGGCGATATCCCGCTCTCGCGCCTACTGCGCTTCATCTCGCACCCCCGCATCTACAGTACCGACCAGAGCCGTGTGTACAACACCGCCCTCGTCGTCATGCGGGCCATCACACAGAGCCCTGTGCCACTCACGAAACGTGACATCATCATCGACGACGACCTCATGAAGAAGCTCAGCTCGACAGCCAAGCGGCTGCTGCAGGAGGAGTACCGCTACTACGAGATGTTGCTGCACATTAACTCGCAGGCGGCCTCGCGGCACTTCTTTCACATTCCGGGGTTCCGCCAGCTGCTGCTGATCCCATTGCTGGACAGGCCCTTTGCGAGCAACCCCATTCCGACCATCCGCGACAGTGATGACGAGGACGACGCAGAGGTAGAGGTGCAGGAGGAGCGGCAGCGGCAGCAGCGCGAGGAGGTGGAGGAGGAAGAGGAGCGCTACTCGGTGGTGGACGACGACGGTAACAACGACAACACCGCAGATAACGGGAATGACATAGGCGACAACGAGGACGCTGACGTCGAAGCGGCGAACTTTCCGCACGACATTCGCGGCTTCGTGGACGAGACGCGCTCGATTCACTTTGGCAAAGGTGGCGAGAGCGCTGTGGGGCCCTCCGCTGTTGGTGGCCACCGCACGGCCGCCTTTGCTGCCCGCGTGTGGCAGCGCGGCGACGGCAGCGTTGCGAACCTGATGGACGACCTCAACGCTTTCTACACTCCGTTTCAGGTGCTCAAGGACTTGCATGAGAAGCTGGCCACCATCGTGCAGGAGCCGCTGCCGCCGGAGGTGCTGAACGTGCCTTTGTGCAACCACGAGACTTTTGGGGAGATGCGGCTGCGCTACGACGCGCTGCTAAAGAACTACCTCGGCGCCAAGCGCGAGAACCAGGCCGCCGCCGAGATGGCCGTCACGACCATCGCTCACCGCACCAAGGAGGAGGAGGAAGATGAAGGCAACACTGGGCTACTGATGCATCCTGTGCCCTACGGCAACTCTCCGACGATGGTGAACCGCCGCGCTGGCGCCTTCGTGCCCCAGCTACAGGTGCCCGGGTCGGCGGCCAGCGGGGACGACGAGGACGGACCGAACGGCTCACGGGGAGGCAACTCGTATCTCTCCTCCGTAGGTGGCACGTTTGAGGCGGTTGTCTTACCAGGCTCTGGCAACACCACCGATGCGAACCACAGCTCCGAGGACGATGATGAGCAGGACCCCGTGCTGGGCGAGCTAATGCCGTCGCCATCGCGTGCGGCTTCCAGCTCCGCCTCCTGCCGCAGCCCGCTGACAATACCGAACTCTGCCACAGGCACGCCACCGCCAGCTCCAGCGCTCAAGACGGCCGCCGACGAGCGCACGGCGCGGCGCAAGCGCGAGAAGCGCACCACCTTCGTGATGCCCTCGTCCTCCTCGCCTACTGCCGTTACGGTGCCCTCCGTGCACGCCTACGCACACAAGCGGAAAGAGTCCCCGCTGCCGCAGCCAGACGTGTCGCCGCTGCCGAATGTCTTCACCGGTACGCTCGCTGGCCACACCAGGCCCAAGGTGCTGTACGACCTCAGCGACGCCTCCAAGTTACGCGACTACGCCGCCTACGACCTGTCCTACAACGTGCCGGTGCTCCGTGCCCTGTACCAACACATCCGCCTGCCTGGCATCCGCCACGTGCTCGATGCGCTAGAGCGCACGGACGACATCGTGGACAGTCTCGCACGCGTAGGCGAGAATGTGCTGGAAGGTATTAACAGTAGCAAGCGCTTCATCATCGGCTCCCTCGTCAGCGGCAACTTGCTCAACCGCATCTACGACGACTTCAAGGATCTTGCCGCTGTGGACGAGGCACGTGGGGTGCGCGAGCTGCTCCGCCGTGCGCAGCGGCTCTACATGTCCGAGAAGGGTGGCGTGGAGCAGGACGTGCGCCACTTTGTGAAGATACTGCGGCGCATCGGGCTCTTCAAGAAGAAGAAGAACGCCGACGCGACGACGTACCCGACGGGCGGGGCGCCCGGCGCGGCCAGAAATGCGGAGCGGCTGAACGACGGGTGGAACGAGACGAAGGAGGAGCGCGAGTTCCGCCTGCGCTTCCCGTTCATCTCGCTCCCGGACGAGGCCCTCTCCAACCACGACCCGGTCAAGAAAAAGGTGGCCGGCAAGACAGACGGCGACAACAAGACGGCCTACACGCGCTTTTACTTCACCTCCTACCTCCACGTCGAGGGCGTGCTGCAGTGTCTCTTCGAGAACAACACCGTCGAAGGCTTCAGCCGTCCCACGAAGGAGGAGCTTGAGGTCGCGCAGCAGCTCTACATGAAGCATGTCATCTTCAAAGTGTTCCGCCGGCGCAACTTCAGCTACACCGATGTGGAGGTGGAGGCCGCGTTCCGCAAGCTGCACCTGCTCTTCCGCACCGAGATGGACTACGAGAAGCAGCAGCGCGACCTGCACAAGGCGCTGACGAACATTTACCACTCCATGTACTTTGTGTCCATGGAGGTGTACCTGTCCTTGGGCAACGTGGACAACAGCAGTATCGGCACGCGCACGGGCGCCGCCGGCGAGGACACGAACGAGACGCCGCTCTTCACGGTGCACGACTTGGACGGCACGGGGGAGCTCACGGTGGACCTCACCGAGAATGGCAGCATCGCGCGCAGCCCGGGCGAGGTGAACACGACGCACGAGGACTACGACACGGCGAGCGACCACCGCACAGGCTCTCACAGCGGGGCCGACGGCGGCCACAGCAGCTACTCGGACACCGGCTCCTGCTCGTGCTCCTGCTCTGACACCGATGACGACGATGGAGACGGGACGCAAGGCTCTCGCGCAGGGAGCCGCAGCGCCTCCTTTAACGCGAACACGGCGCGCTACTCCGTGCCGGCGGTGGAGGCCACGGCCACCCCTCCGGCAGCTCCGGCTGCTACCACCACCATCACCACCACGACCACAACCGCAGCAGCAACACCGCCGCCGTCGTCCACGTCGCCCTCGCCTGCTCCGGCGGCCAACCCAACCTCGCCCTTCTTCATCTCGCCTTTGGCCAAAGGGTTCCGCGCACCACGAGACAAGCCTTCGACTACTACTGCTGCTGGAGCAAGCGGTGGTGCTGTCAGCGAGACTTCTGCTGCCGTCGCGACCTCGCAGGCCTCCTCCCTCCAACAGGAGCCGCAGTCCCCTGCCGACCGCCGCCCTCGCGTGCGCCACCACCGCTGCCACCACTACGGCGATGCGAACTGCAAGCACCACCTCAGCGTCTCTGCCCAAAGCGGCACCGGCGGCGACGGCAGTGCAGCCCACCACCACCACCACCACCACCACCGCGGCGGCAGCGGCAAGAACGCGGGTGGGAAGGGCGAGGCGACTGTCATGATCACACCGGAGGCAGGCAGGGCAGCTGCCGCCGTGCAGGAGATGAAGATGCGTGTCAGCAACGTGACGCCGATGCGGCGTATTCACGAGGGGATCAACTTGGATGAGTTCCACTTGCTCGTGCGGGAGGCGATGGCGGCTGTGCGGTCGCAACGGCAGTTGTAAGGACTGTTTTTGCCATTCTTTTTTCTTCTTTTTCTTTTTTTTTTTCTTCTCTCTACTCGTTCTCTCTCTCTCTCTCGTTTGTCTTTTTTTTTTCACTTTTTTCCCCCCTCTTCTTCTTCTTCTTTTCTTTATTTCTTTCGTCTTCATCGTACATATACGTTTGTTGTTATCATGGCTATCAAGCGCACCGCACAGTAGAGAAAAAGGAGAAAAAAAAAGACGAAATGAAACGTATCATAATCTAAAAGAAAAAAAAAAATCAGAACAAAACTATTTACAACGACAATAAGCAAATTTCAGAACTACGTTGTCAACTACATGCGAACGACTTCAAAGGAACAATTAAAAAAAAAAACTGAGAAAAAACAAAATAAAACGCCTAATTATATATACTCACCTGTGCATATAGATGTACCTGTGCGTATATACATTGATTCTATTGTTATCTTATTATCATTATTATTATAATTATAATTACAATAACGGCGCTCCTACGTTTAAATACAAGTAGAACGTTTTTTTTTTTTTTAACATGTTTTCAAAATTGAAATCGAATTAAACCCGTATACACAAAGGAAAGGAAAAAAAAATCATATCCCAAATTTTCGTGACGCTTATGAATAGCAATAATGTTGAAGAGTGTTTCCCATATTATAGAATTTCTTTTTTTTTTTTACTGTCAACGACAAATACATATCGAATTATAACAATAATTATGATGGTGATTGCCTTTTTGTACCTTTATCCATGCTTTCTTTCTCTTCCATTCTTTTATTACCAAAGAAGTAGTTTTTTTTTCTTTTCTGTTATTGCTTTTCTTCTCTCTCTCTCTCTCTCTTTTCTGTCATTTATTTTCTACTTTTATTATTTTTCTTTCACGTTATATTCATCTCCTTTTCTCTGTGCTGCTGTGTTGTAGTAGCTTGTTCTCTAAAAAAACTGATCTAGTTTGTACGCGAAAAAAAAAAAAAAAGAGAACATACTAATTTTCTATAAAGCAGTAATAGTACTTTCAAAGTTACTTACCGTATCTATCTACATTTATTTATTCATAAATATATACATTCATACATATACATAGTGGTCAGGAGTTTCACACACGCTTTTTTTTTCTTCTGTTTTCTCCTTTACTTTATCTACGTTCAATTTTTTTTCCTGGTTTTCTTCTTTAACGTACATTGATTGTCTACTGTGGACTACAGATAAACTAAAACGATTGCCTACTTGATCTCAAGTAAAATTGCAACAACAAAAACACTATAAAAAACAAAACAAAATAAAATAACAACATAGCAACAAGAACGTCATGTTCTCCTACTTCTTTGGTTCGCAACAGAGCGGAGAGAAACCGAATGAGGCATCAGCAAATGGGGGCGGAGGGAAGCCCGCCTCCCCTCCTCCGACTGGCGCCAAATCAACTACACCAACAACACGGACGTCCGCCCCTGCGGCCACATCGCCGACCAGTCGCGGCGGCGGCGCCAAGATGCAGGTGAACAAGGCCGCATCCTCTGCTACTTCTGCTGCTGCGACGGCACAGGCGAGCGCCGCACCGCTGCCGGTGAAAGATGAGAAGAAGAAGACACGTAGTAATGATGTGCCGTTTCCAGAGGCACTGCCGGAGGATGACCCGCGGAGTCCTTTCAACGCGTCACTGAAGCTGCCGTGCCGGGCACCGACCCCTACCACCATCGTCCCTGCCTCCGCCACCGGTGTGTCCTCTTCCTCCGCCGCCACCACTACCACCGCTACAACCAACAACAATAACACTAATAGTAATAACAATAGTAACTTGCCACAAAAGCTGTTGAACATGTTCACCTCTGCGAATACCACGGACACCAACTCGGCCTTCTTCTACGGCAACGCCCCCATGACCGTGGTGGACCCTTCTCAACTCACCTCGCAGGACGCTGCCAACTTGCAGAAGAAGCAGAACATTGTGCTCATCCAGATCCCGTCGCACCGCGTGCACAACAGCTATGTTGAGTACTGCATTGAGTTCGTGGTGCAGTTCGAGGCGGAGGAGGAGCCGGAGAAGCCGCCGCCAGCGGCGAGCAAGACAGGCGCTGGGGCAGACCGTCCAAAAGGGACCTCTACTTATACACCTCACGGCCTCGCCGTCTTGCAGGACAGCGGCACCGATGTTGGCACGGCCGCGTCTAGCTCCCTTGAGGGCATGCCCTCCCTGGATCTGATGGGCGGCGGTGGGGCCGGACCTGGCGACAGCATCGACGACGTCGTCACTGGCAGCGGTGAAGGCCGTGCCAGCAAACGGGAGGAGGACGAGGATGCGGTGACGGTCGAGTCCTCCAGCCACAGCAGCGCGCCCTACCAGCGAGGGGCACGCGCCGCGCTGCGCCAGCGCCGCCACCGCCACTTCACCTCAGGCAACTACTCGTCGCCGCTCGCGATGAGCCCGCGCAACAACAACCTTGTTTCTTCCTCCGCGCCAGAGAAGGCGTCCGCCCGCAACCTGCATCACCACCAGCTCCACAGCGCGACCAATGGCGGCGGTGGTAGCGGGGCCAACAGCAAAAGCCGCCCGCACGTGGTGACCAAGTTCCAGACCTTCCGCGTGTACCGCCGTTATCAGCAGTTCAAACAGCTCGACACGGACCTCCGCGCGCTCGTGCAGACGTTTGACAAGCAGCAGTCCAAGGCGGCCCCGTCGCAGACACCGGTGGCGAGCCGGCGCGAGGACGAGGCGGGCGGTGAGGGCGGCCGGCGGTGGCGCGGCGCGGCGAGTAGCGCGGCGACCACCCCGCCCACGCGCTGTGCAGCTGGGTACGGCCTGCTGCCTTCTCTCCCCGCTTCGCACTGGCTTGAGATCACGAACCAGTCCGTCGAGCTCGTGGAGCGGCGGCGCGTGCTGCTGCACATCTATCTGCAGCAGCTGCTGATGCCCACGATGAACTTGTTCTACATATGCCGCACCACGCTCTTCTCCTTCCTGCACGATGGCGCGACGCTGCTGCCGCCGACCTCGTCCGCGGCGCAGCAGTGCATGCAGTTGCTGATGGAGCGCGCGGCGGCCGTCGGGGGTGGAGGGGCGTCGTCCTCTCTCGTGAACTTCAACACGCGTGCGGTGGCGCACTCGACTTCCCTCGGCGGACAGGCGGACGCGTGCTGCTATGAGGGGCTGCTTGGTCTGACGACGCTGCCGAGCTGGTCGAGCCAGAGCAACGCTACCAATAACAATCATAATAATAATCTCGCGGGTGCCACTAATGAAGGCATCGCGAAGGAAGGGGACGCTCTCCGCAATGTTCTCTCTCCACTGCAATCGTTCGACAACGCATCTTTGCCAGAGCGCGCACAAGAGGGAAAGGGAACTGCAGCATCAGCAGCAGCAACAGGCACCACGACGAACCGCTCCGATAACAACAGTCTGGCAAGGCCCACCAGTGGCGATGGCGCCCCACGCAAGAGCGAGAGCTCGCCTGTGTACTCGCCGCTTTTCAACCGACCTGCTCGCGCGAGCCCGTCAAGCGGCGGCAGCGGTGTCCGCGGTGGCTCGGTTGCCTTCCCTGCGGCGGCAATCCCTACCAATGCGAGCATTACTACAACAGCTGCTGCAGCTGCTGCTGCGGCAGTGGCGACGGTACCTTGTAATGCCTGTGGGAACCCAGTGTTGCGGGAAGCCCCCAAGAAGGAAGAAACTAGTAGCAAGGCGAACAGCTCCACTTCTCCCTATCGCTGTTTATTCTGCCGAGGCGTGTTCTGTGCTGACTGTATTCGCTCGTTACAGCTGTCGTGTGTGCCTGAGCGACACCGCATCTTTGCCCCTACTACTGCTGCCGGTGCTGGTGCTGGTGGTGCTACTTCTAGCGCAGGCACATTTCCGTCCTCTGCCGTACGGGATAAGAGCGGAAGCTTTTCGCAAGGTGTGGATGACACCAACGAAGGAACCGCCGGTGCAGGTGCGGGCTGCGCCTGTGTTTGTGTGGCGTGCCTGACGAATTATGAACGCTGTGGTGGCACCACCGCAAAAAAGACTGCTACAAGCGCAAACGAGTTGGATACGGCTAAAAGCCCTGCGTCACCAAAGCCAAAGAGTCCGTCTAAGCGAGCCACCAGCATTACTTCCGTGGGACGAGCTAGTCCGTCTGCAGCCCCTTACGCCTCCGCCTCTGCTTCCCCAGCACCAGAAGCAAGCAATGCGACTACCACGAGCTCGACCACGGCAACAAAGGCGGACACAACCATCTACTTGGAGGACTACCAAATTGTGACACTGCTTGGCAAAGGCAACTTTGGACAAGTCTTCAAAGTGCGTAAGCGGCGCCGGCAGCAGCAGCAGCAGCAGCAGCAAGGAGGGATGAAGAAGGTCACCTCCGCGGCGGGGCTGGCCTCTGCAGCAGCAGCAGCGGGCGCCGAGACGACATCGAGCGGCACCACGAGCCGTGGTAGGAGCCCGCCCAGCCTTGGCGCGGTCACCAACACCACACCGACATTAGTTGGAACCAGCAGGAGACCGTCGAAGTACTTTGCGATGAAGATGCTAGACAAGCAGAAGCTCTACGAGAAGATGATGTCGCCCTATGTGAAGGAGGAAAAGGACATTCTCATGATGCTGCCGCAGCACCCGTTTATCATTCACTGCTCCCAGGCGTTTCAAGATCGGCAGCACCTCTACTTTGTGCTGGATTACCTTCCTGGCGGTGAGCTCTTCAACTGCCTCTATCCCAAGATCAGCCTGACGAGGGCGCAGGTGCTGCTTTACGCAGCGGAGCTCATTCTCGCCATCCAGCATCTCCATCGCTACGACGTCATTCATCGCGACCTCAAGCCGGAGAACGTGTTGCTCACAGCGGACGGTCACCTCTGTCTCACCGATTTCGGCCTAGCGCGGAAAAACTTTAGCCAGAACCGCATCCGCCGCCGTAGCTTCGTCGGCAGCGCCGAGTACGTGGCGCCGGAGGTGGTGAAGGGCGAGGTACAGAGCTTCGCGCTCGACTGGTGGTCCTTTGGGTGCTTGCTCTTCGAGATGCTGTTTGGCTTCACGCCTTTTCATGAGAAGGATGTGCAGGCCGTGTACGACTCTGTCCTACACCGCGAGATTGACTACGAGCGCGAGCTCGAGCGGTCGTCGCGGCTGTTCAGCGCGCACCTGCGTTCCATGGAGACGTCCACGACCACGACGGCAGGGACGACGGGTGGCAATGGTGGTGCTACACGACCCAACGCGTGGGGCGACCCCGCCGGACTGGTGCGGGCGGCCCTCGAGGACGAAGACGAGGACATCAACGTCCGCGACCACCGCGCGATGCTGGAGGAGATGCTGGCGCTGCCCGACAGCGCAGAGGAGGTCGGCCGCTTCGGCAAGGCGACGGCGTCCTCCTCGCTCAACTTCTTGCCGGACCACATGAAGCAGAAAAAGCGGGTGGACATTCGGCGCCGTATTACAGCCGACGCGGTCTCGCTGCTGAAGCAGCTGCTGCACAAGGACCCGCAAAAGCGTCTGCAGGACGCCGAGGTGATCAAGAAGCATCCGTTTTTCCAATGCATCAATTGGAGCTCGGTCTTCGCGAAGGATGTGGCGCACGTGGCCACGAGCACATCGTCGCCGACGGCAGAGAGCAGCCCGGTGGGCGGCGCCGGCGCCGTGCCCGTGAAGTGGCTGAAGGAGCCCGACCTCCGCGATAATGACACCAAGAACTTCAAGCGCTGCTTCACGGCCGAGTGGCCCTCTTTGCTCGTGGGCAACGACGACCGCGGCGAGGACGGCGAGGAGGGGGATGCGACCGCTGGCCAGCCGTCTTCCACTGCCGCGCAGAAGGGCGGAGAAGAGAGCAGAGATCGAAAGACCGCAGCAGGCGAGGACAGTGGCGCTGCTCGCAAGCCACGTGGAAAGAGCGACTTCACAGAGCGCGAGTCGGATTTGATGCTCATGAAGGTGTTCCACAACTTCCCCGAGGCGAAGCGGCGCCGCCCTGACCGACAGCCCTCCGTCTCTACCTCGCAGGCCGCACCACCTGCTGCCGCTGCCACCACCGCCGCACAAAAGAAGGCACTGACCGACACGGAGGGCTCGCCGCTGCCCGGCGGCACGCTCTCTTCCTCCCCCGAGCTCAATGCCGGAACGTTTCAACTGCGTACAAATCCTCCGTCCGCTGCCGCCTCCCCACCGTCGCCGTCGGCGACCACGGCGCTGCTGCCCGACACGCGGCCGCTGGAGGACGCGCTGCTGCGCGGGTCCTGGAAGCTGCGGAGCGTGCGCACGCGGGCGCGCGATGGGCGCACCGTGTTCCCGTGGGGAGCGGAGGTGGGCGGGCTGCTGGTGTACATGCCGAACCATCTCTTCACAATGCAGTTCTTTCCAAAGGAACGGGCGCGCTTCCCCACCACCATGACCACCACGGCCACCAACGCCGCCACCACAGCCACTACAACGAACAAGGACGCGGCTGTTGCGACACACCCGGATGAGGAGGCGCAGGAAACAACGCACACGAACAAGACGATTGACTTCCCGCATGTTAATATTCACTTGCTGTACAGCATCTTCTCCTCTTACAGCTCCTGCTTTGGCGGCTACACGCTCTTGTTGCAGCAAGGAGCGGAAGGAGATGTGAAGCAGGACCAGAACACTCAAGGGACGCGCAGCGGAAACAGTCCGTCACCACGTACGGCGCTGGAGCATTACATCTACTCGGACATGAACCCCAACTTGGCGCGACGTTATCTCACCTTTGCGTCGTTTCGTTTCTGGACCGATGGCGCCGACTTTGATAACCGCCCAGATGATGAGGACGACGACGAGGAGGGTAAGGACGACCAGGCGGAAGAGGAGACCACCGGTGGAGAGGCGAGGCAGCAGTTGCCACGCAACGACCGATCTCTCTCCAAACTCTCCAATGCGAGTAAACCCTCTACCCCTTCTTCTCTTGCAGGTGGCGGCAACGGATGTAACAGCAGCAGCAGCAAGCGACGAGGGAGCGGCAGCACGAGCGATGGTCTTGCGCAGACAACAGGCACCAGCTCTGGCGTGGTGCGGTCGTGCGGGGAGAGCAACGTAGAGGAGCGCTTGCTCCTTGAGATGGTGACGCCTTTTGAGTTCATGGCAGGACCAGCACAGGAGGCGCAGACGATTTTGGTGTGGGAAAAGATGTGCTGAAAAACTAATCATATTTATATATCAACAATTCGCTAAATTCAAAGTATCGTAGGAATAACATTGACCACAATAACAATGAGTAAATTAATATATATGCTGTTGTTTCCATCTTTTCCTATATTTTTCCCCCCTTTCCAGAACATAAAATGAAACATCATGCACACAACTTCACTACACTATCAATGCTTACACCTGCTCTTACCATCATTTGTTTTCTTTTTATTTTACAGATACAAAGCACAAGTTTCTTTTTTTTTTTCCCCTCTCTTTTCATACTCTCTTTTCTGTAGTCACGCCAAAATGCGGTACTTCGCCACACCACTCGGTAACACTCTCCCACGCCTGTCCTCCACACGATATCTCTACGGGAGCCATCTCTGCCGCACGTACAGCTCTACCTCGAACTGCAGCGGGACCCCACCCGTTGACCCTGACCGCTCCCAGACCTCGCCCAGCAGCGCTGCTGTCTCCCTCGCCCCGCCCGCCCCACCGCGCGGCCCTCTGGCTGCCTCCCCATCTGCTCGCCGCCTGCGGCCTGTGCCTTCGTACGCGGCGGCAGCAGCAGCAGCGTCGTCCCCGCTCGGTGCAGAGCCCTTGTCTGCCTCTCCCTCCTCTGGCCACGAAGGTGGTGGTGGAGGAGCAACCCAAGCGCCTCTTCCCAAGACCACCGCAGACTTTGTGGAGATGCTCGTGGAGTACGTGCCCACCTTCTTCGTTCCCGCGGATAAGGTGATCGGGGAGATGCCGCCCGCCCTGCGCCAGTCGGTCACCAACCAAAGCTCGTTTCTCTTCTTCCTCAAGCGCTTTAAACACTATCTAGATCTACGCACGGCCTACGGCAAGACGGACGTGCGCCTGAAGCCCAACTTTACGCATGACCGGCGGGGGTGCGCGGATGCACGCTACAGCTCCCTCACAGGGATGGACCACACGACAGCCGCCGCAGCCACAACCACAGCCACACCCAAGGAAGAGGAGGTAGAGAAGGACGGCAGGAGCGGGCAGAGCGTGGACGAGCAGCTGAACCAGCAGGCCGCCTCGGCCCTCGCTCGGCGGCCGCCCCGCCACAGCGAAGAGCACCTCCTCTCGTTGTTGCTGCCGCACCTCCCAACAACCTTCACCCCGCTGTCCAAGCTGCTCCCCGAGATCACGGACCTCATTGTGCGCCACCCGTCCTTCGACAGCCGCGTTGGCGTCACCGGCGTGCTACAGCGACACGGGAACTATATCCAGCTCGTAGAGGGCAACTGCCGCGTGCGGCCCTACCGCGTCGCCCCCAACGCGCTGGCAGAGCACACGTGGGAGGACAGCCCGGAGCCAGCGCTCATGGCGAAGCTGCGGCCTTTGCTGGAGGAGGCAGCAGC
>AUXN01000021.1:0-32787 GCA_000482125.1 Strigomonas galati
AAAAGCAATTTATCTTTTAAGGAGCTTTTCTAAATACACAACCAATGTCGCTTCAAAGAAGACACTGCACCCAACGAATGGAAACCTTTTTAAAATTTATTTCATATATATATGTGTAACACTTAATAGATCGTCAAACTGTAAATTTTTTTTTATTAAAAAAAAACTTTTTAAAAAGAATCACCTCCTCACTCATACAACCGCTGACAAAAAAAATATCATCATCACGACACACAAAGAAAACAAGAAAGTAGATACACGCACACACACAAACACACATGTATATACGCTTCTGTGAATGTGTGTGTGTGTGTGTGTATACATGTTTACGTTGGGGCCGTGACGCTTGGAGGACCAGCGCGTCACCTGCGTACCTAGGAGCTTGCGATACGTGCTCGGGAAGTCCGGCGCGCCAGACTTGAGATCCAGCTTGAGAAACATACCAGAGAACTTGCGCACAAACCGCGCGCGCTCCTGCGCCCGGGCGGCCTCCGGCTGCTCCGTCTTAAACTTGGCGAGCCGCTCGTAGTAGAGCGCCTGCTGCGAGAGCTGCTTCTTCTCGTTCTCTTGCAGCGGGCGTGTGTAGAAGAGGCCGAGGTCGCGCGCCACCTCCGATCGGGAGCGGCCCGTCTCGACGCAGCCGTTCAGCCCGCGCGGGTCGAGCACGTCGGGGAGGTTGGTGCTAATGGCGAGGCCGGCGTTCCAGTCGTACTTCCAGTAGGCGCCCTGACGGTAGGTCACGAGGTTCGGCGGCTGCAGGAGGTCCTGCACGTCGTGGTCGCGGATGATCTCCCAGTACTTCTTGAAGTCGACCTTGCGCAGGCGGCGGAGAGAGTGGTTGAGCTTCTGCTCCGTGTGCGCGAGGACGGTCTTCATGATGTTGTTGTGCGGATTCGTGAGGAGGTGGTTGCGGATGACCCGCACCTTCAGCGCGCGCTTCACAGCGAGCACGGCGGGGCTCGTCGTGTCAAAGTCGTGCTCCGCGTAGCGCTCCATGTACATGGCCTCCTGCGCAAACTGCTTCTCCTTCACCGACATCATCTCCTTCGAGAGGGCCTTCTTCACATTCTCGTTGTAACCCTCGAGCATCTCCTCCGGGATGCTAAAGCGACGCTCGTAGGCGTGGCGGCGGGTGGGGTACTTCTTGTACCAGAAGGGGAACCCCTTCGGCTGCCCGTCCAGCTGCTTGAGCGCCGTCGCGAGCATGGGGTGCTGCTGCTCAAAGTTGGTGTCGCGCGAGGCAGGGATGTTAATACCGTACAGCATCTGCTCCTGCTTCTTCTTCTGGATGGGTGTCAGCTCCGAGTAGAGGGCACCGTGCACGTTCTTGAGGGCGCGGCGGGAGGGCATGTAGGGCGTCGGCGGCTCCGGGTTCTTGCGCCACGGGTACCACAGCCAGATGGCGGGGTGCTCCATCGTCTCGATGGCACCTTTCAGCGCGCTGTGCGAGCGCTTGCGGAATTTACCACGGCCCTTCACGATATCGCCATCGATTGTCTCGATGCTGACCTTCTGCGCCTTGTTGAAGTTGTTCGTCTTGGTGAAGCTGGTGCGCAGGTCAGGGGTCTTGTTGGACCTCCGGTTGGGCCGGAGCAGCGCACGGCAACGGGCGAACATTTTTTTTGTGTGGAGACTGTCTTTTCTTTTTACTACTTACTTTTTTTTTTTTTTGTAGGGTGTTCCTTGTAGCGCAAAAGTGGGCTACTGCTATCTCAATGTCTACTTCTAAAACACAACACGTGTGTCGTTCAGTCGCTAGCAGAAAGAAGAGAGGAAAAAAGGAGAAAAAAAAACAGAGAAAATAGAGAAAATAGAGCGTGTGTAAAAGAGAAAACATACATAAGCAAATGTACGATACATGATAAGATAGTGTAAAGTTCGTAGAGAAAAAAAAAAGATATAATCAATATTTTCAAGTATAGAGCGATATTATTCATAAAAGACGTAGAAACGAAAAAAAAAACAACTGCACTTTTTTGTTGTTTGTCTTGTTTTTTTTTTTTTTTTATTACTTGATCGCCATGTTTTGGTTTGGTGTTGTTCAGACACCCGCTTGCATATATGGCTCACTTATGAGCAGCCGCCGCTGCTTGCGAGCGAAGCTCTGTCGAGCTCAAGTCAACGCGGAACTCGGTCTCTGGTATCCCAATAAAAAGATGCTGCACCTCCGGCGGCACCGTCAACGAGCTAAGATCCTCCCACGTGCCGCCCTCGCGCGCGGAGCTGTCGGTCGAGCTCGCGGACGACTTGCGCCCGCCCACGACAAAGTAGCACTCATGGCCGCCAACATCGGCCAGCAACGCCTGCACCATGCCCTCCGTCGTGCCGCCGTAGTACTGCGGGTCGAGAATGCGGCGCGCCGTGTCGACGCCAACGATAAAGCCATGTCCAGGGAACAGCGCCGCCTTCTCCACGAAGAGCCGCGACGACGTCACGGCGACGCGCTGGTGGCGGGCAAGGAACTGCTTCACGCGCCGCGTCAGCTCCTCGCCGTTGAGGTCGCCCTTGTCCACCACCTTCACGCCAATCTCGTAGGTCACGTCGACCTCCGGGCAGCCCGGCTCCACGTCGCACGGGGGGCCGCCGTGCGCCAGTCCCTGCATCCGCCGCCGCACGACCGTCGCGGCCGCCCGCGCGAGCTCTACGTGCCCATAGTGCAGTGGGTTGAAGGAGCCAGGGTAGAGCAGGCGCACCGGCGGCTTGCGGCGCGACGTGCTGCGCCGCGGCGCGTCCTCGCCCTCCGTGCTGTAGGGCTCCAAGTCGCAGCGGATGTCGCCGTACTTGTTGAAGAGCAGCTTCTTGGTCTTGCCTTCCAGCACGAGGCTGACGGGGACGGCGTCGACCGGGTGGTCCAGCACCGTCTGTTTGTGGGTGGGCGTGGCGGGGAGCGTGGGCATCTCCGGCACCTTGTCGCCCGTGAACTGATCTCCGTAGCGCGCGGCCACCTCGGCGAGGCTCCCGCACTTTTCGAGGCGGCACAGCGCCTGCCCGATGGTGTAGAAGACAAAGTTTGTGATCTCGTCGTCCTGCTCCTGCCGTGTGTAGGCGTCCGCCAGCTCGAGGTGGAAGTCGTCCACGACCGGCTGGCTATCCTTCCACTGCCACACCGACACGTGCACATTGTCGGGGTTGTGCTTCGTGCCGCTCGTGTGCACCGCGCTCGTGACGCCGATGCCGAAGATGCTCACTGCCTCTCGGTTTGGGTCCTCTGTGGCCGCTGCCGGCACGTCTGCTGCCGCCGCCGCGTTGGCCGCCGCCTGTGCGGCCCACCGCTTGCTCTGCTCCACCGCCACGCAGTCGCGGAAGGCGCGCTGCGCCAACTGCCGCGCAATCCGCTGCGAGACGAACTGTGACATGGGCGTGTAGTCCAGCAGGTTGATGGAGGCCTCCCTGCTGTAGGAGATGATGCACTCGTGCAAGGTCTGGCTGCAGCCGGCCACGTTGGTGAGGGCGTGCGCGACCCCGCTGCCGCTGCCGCACACGTTAATCGATACCTTGACAGGTGCTGCGTGTAGCAGCTCCACCAGATTGGTCAACTTGGATGGGAACATAGTTTACCTATTTTTTTTTTTGTATGTATAGATGTGGTTAGGTGTTCTTTTGTACAAACGATATTTAGTATCGATAAATAGTATAATATGGATCTATTTTGAAATATAAACTAACTCGTCCTGAAAAAAAAAAATGAGAAAGGAAAAATAGACAAAGTTGCAGCGAAACGCCTTTTGTTCGAGACAGCGGATTAGCGCATATGTGTGAGAATTTTTATTATTGTTTTTCTTTTTCGTATTTCCGTTTTATTAGTGTTACACATTATCATTATTGCAATCATTACTCGAGAAGGTGGCATTGCGCGTGCTCACTTGGTGGAGTGTTCTGTTGGAAAGGCACGACGGGTGTACAGCAGTTTAGTGTCCCTGCCGCTCATCTGACACGTCGGGCACTGAAACTGCGTGCCGCACACCGTCGTGCGAGGATACGGGAGCGGCCGCATGCACGTTGCACAGATACACTCTGGCGGTCCAGCAGGGACGGCGCCACCAGCCGCATTAGAGGACGGTGGTGCCTGTCGTGGTGTAGCGGTCCCGGAGGCTATTCTAGACATGATGACTACACAGAAATAAAAAAAAATAATAATAATAATAATAATAAAAGAGAATAAGAAGAGAAAAATACAAGCATAACTTAGAAAAGAGACTCACAGTGGTTGAAGTCATTCTATTCTTTTTTTTCGGCCAATTAGTTCTCTTCGTGTTGGAAATTGAATATGTGTGTATATATAAAAGTTATATCACGTATTATAATTACAGGTGCAGACATACACACACCGAAAGCAAATCATTTAATTCGATCGCACACCATTCACATTCATTCATACAAAGCACTTTATTGCTGTATAAATTGCAGTTAAATAGTGTCGTAGGTCGTGGCGCGCGTACGGATCTTGTAAAACACGGTCGAGGACCCTGTCAGATACTCGCACGACGGACACTGCAGCGTGGCCGACCGCGTCAGGTGCACCTGCGTCGTGCAGTTACCGCAAATGTACGTGACACCCGTCTCCTCCACCTCCTCCGGCATGTTGTCGTACGTCTGCGTGGAGACGCGGCCACCGAACTCCTGCTGCGATGGCGCCAGCTGCGGCAGAGGAACACTAACTTTCTCCTCCTCCTTAAATTCGGACTTGACTTCTACGGGGTTGGAGTTCATTATGGACTTTTTTTCCCCCTTTTCTGGTTTGTGATTCAATCAAAAACTTAATAAAACTGAAATTAAAAGAAAAAACGGAAGAGAAAAGTGAACATGCTAAATGATCAAATTCCTATCGGTGAATAGGAGTGCCTCAAAAGGTTTCAAACCTTTTTTCATTGTTCTCACATAGAGTAGTACGATTGTTTGTATCACTTTCATGGTTGTACAAGTATATGTGAATTAGCACTAGCATTTTTATCAATAATATTGTGTTTATTTATTTATTTATGAGATAAGCGTTTCCTGTGGTGTTTCATGGCCTTGTCGATCTCTGGCCAGACAGGCACCTTCTTTTCCAACATGGTGCCGTACAGCTGCATCGCATAACTGCCCAGCTGCTCCTTCAGCAGCCCTTTCAGCATCAGGTTCAGTGTCTGCGTGTTGCCCTTCACACGCCGCCGCTGCATGTCGGCCAGGATCTCCTTGGTGCGGCCCCACTGCCCTGACTGCTCACACGCAAGGAGCAGCAGCGTGTAGGTCTCTGCGTCCAGTCGCAACTCCGCCGGGCCTGCGACCGCCTCAAAGAGGGAGAAACACGCCAGCGCGTCCTCGGACAGCAGCAGCGTCTCGAGCGCCGCGTTAAAGAGGGGCAGAGTCATAGGGATGTACTGGATGCGGCCGAGCACAAGCAGTGCCTCCTGCGTGTAGCCGCTCTCGTTGAGCCCTTTCAGCAGCGCGGTCGCCATGGGCGCATCCAGAGGGATGTGCAGCTGCCGCACCGCGTCCTGCAGCCTCGCCACCGCCATCATCATGGCGTCGTTGCGCTGGCAAATGTCCACAAAGGCAGTGTAGGTCGTGCGCGTGGGCAGCACCACAAACTTGTCACAGTCTAAGAAGAGGCGGTTGGCGAGCTGTAGCGCGCCCTTGTCGGCTTCCGTGACGGCAGCGAGCGTGATCATGAGGTGCTCCACGACGAGCGGCGTCGGCGCCACGAAGCATGTCTTTGTGTGCGCGTAGAGGCGGCGCATTTCCGTCAGCAGCGGCACGTCGTCCATCCGCGGCCAGTCCGCGCTCTGTCGCAGCCCTATTGTTCCCTCTCGTCCTCCAGCAGCTATCATCTCCTGTTTACTGCCGTTGTCCTCAGCGAGTGCCGCGAAGGCGTTCGCGCTCGTGCGGCCTTCGAGCCGCAACTGCATGCTCACCCGCGAGAGCAGTAGCATGACAGACTCTGCCGTCCGCGGCCGCAGCGCCAGCTTGTCCTGATAGAACTGCTCCAGGAAGAGCGTCACCTGCTGTGCCATGGGCAGCGCCTCCATCGGGGCACGCAGGAGCTCCTCCAGCTGGCGCTCCTTCTTCAGGTTGAGCTGCGCCTGCTCGTTCAGCAGGTGCCGGTCGCGGCGGGTGGCCTGGAGGGCGAGCTCGCCCGTCTTGCCTCGGAACGCGAAGCGCAGCTTGTCCGCTGTGACCATCGTCTCCCCCACTGGCGCGGTGATGCGCGTCACCTCCACCTCCTGCCCGAGCTCCGGGTCGTACCGCCGGAAAGTCTCAGGGAGCGCATCTGGTACGTGGTTCGCGTAGCGCATGCTCTCCGCGTAGTCGGCCTCTGCCTCCGCAATGAAGTCTTTGGCCTCTGGCGCAACGCCGTGGTCGTACAAGCCCATCTCATCCATCTTGACAGGGAAGTGGAACTCGCTTTCTGCCCTCTCCTTTTGTGTGGCTTCGTCCTGGAGCTCGGGGAAGGAGGCACTTGGGCCAGCAACAACGTTCGTGGCGCTGTCTTGGTTGTACGTGTCGCTGAAGGAAGGAGTGCCGCGTGTCGTGAGGGGTTCGATCAGTGGCATCCGCGCCACATACAGACGACGGGTGCACAGACTGTTTCCATTGGCGCCTCCTTGACACAGGTGATGCAGCGAGAAGCAGAGCCTTCGCCGCAGACTCATCCTCTACTATTTACGTATTTTTCGTATTTGTTTCTAAAGAGAGAAAAAAAGAACAGGGTAAAGGAAGAGAATATATATGGCAAACAGGGAAGTATGACAGCTTTTGCTGTAATATCTGTTGGTGTATTTATACGTGAACATAAAAATAAGGCTTTAATCTAGATTTTCTTTTTTTTGTGTGTCTGTGGAGTGCTTCTTTTGAAGGTGATATAATGAAAGTACATGAGGGACAAATAAAAGAAAAGAGGGGGTTAGTAAACAAAAAAAAAAAAATAACAGAACACTACAGGTCAGCTGCATTGGTCAACACTTCCGCCACGGCGTGATACGCATCCTCGATGCGCTCCGGCCCCACACCGACGTCCTGGTAGGTCGAGAGAAACGCACCGACCTTCACCTTCAGCGCCGCCGACTTGAGCAGCGGAAACATCAGCTTGGTATTGAGTTCACGCGCCTCGTTCATCATGAGCACACCCTCGATCTCCGTGTACAGCTTCGTCACCGGAGCGCGGCTGAGCTTCTTGTAGTAGGCGAGCAGGACAGGCGGCACCGGCACTGGCACCTCCTGCAGTTCCAGCGCGCCCTCGCGCTCCTGCTCCTCCTCCGTCGCGTCGTCCCACCGGCTGTTGAAGACCTTCTTCTTTGGCTTCTGCCCCGCCTTGGGTGACGTCTCCTGGTGCTGCTTGGCCTGGTACCGCTTCAGGGCCGTCTTGGAGAGGAGCTGCTCCACCGGCACCTCCGCCTTGCACCCGGGCATAAAGTCTTTTGCGCCCTTGATGGTGTAGAAGCACCCGCGCAGCACGCTGCCCTTGAAGGCCTCGTAGGTGCGCTGCGGCGTCGGGACCAAGCTAATGATTTTGTTGCCCGCCGTTACGCGCACATCTTTGGGTGCGCAGTGCTCGACGAGCAGGCCGATGCAGCCGCCTCCCACCTCGACGCCGTAGCCTAGAACGGGCAACAGAAGCGACACTAAGATCTCGTTCGCCTCCTTGAAGGTGCCTGCGCGGGTGGTCAGGGTGCAGCTGCTGCTGCCCTTCGCGTTGCTGCCGGAGGTCATCGCGTCATCGTTGCGCAGCAGGACAATCGCGTCCGTCTGCTGCTGCAGGATCTGCAGCGAGAGGGCCGCGTTGATACCTTGCGTGCACACCTCGCCCGAGGACTGCGGGGCCACGGCCACCGAGACGAAGTACTTGGCGCGGCGCTTTTCCACGTACATGCCGTCCAGCCCGTCCTGCCGCGCCATCTTGTCTTCGTACACCTCGTCGATGCCAAAGCCTTCCGGCGGCTCCACAAAGTAGAGCCGTATCTTCTCCGCCAGCCGCGACGCGACGCCGCTGCCGGTGCCACCGACCAGACTGTGCAGCAGCAGGATCCCCTCAAACTCGGCTGCGTCTGAGGTGCGCCGCGTCTCGAAGTGGATGGCGCGCAGCGCCTTGGTCAGCACGCTCTCGTCCTGCTCCCGCTGCCCTTTGGAGAGGTTCGCGAAGGCGCGCTGCCGCGACGCCGCGTGGTGCTCGCTGCGCTTGCTGATCTCTGAGTTGATGCCGTAGTAGCCGAGCGCCCAGTTGTTGCCGCGGCCAGACTGGCCGAACACAATGTTCTCGGGACGCATAATGTCCTTGTGCCGACGGCTGACGCCTTGCACGACCTTGGGCTCCGTATCGATCAGCACACAGCGCGCTTTTTGATCCTTGGTGAAGAAGGGCGATGGTGTTTTCCCTTTGTCCGTGATGACAGAGAGCTGGGAAAAGAGCTCGTCGCCTAGCTGGTTGCCGCACTGCCCGACACAAACAACAAGGAGCGCCATAGACCGTAGATACAAACAGAGAAAGTATATATATATGAAGATAAGAAAAGCGAAACGAAATGGGAAAAATCTACAGAGAAAAGGATTGACTGTAGTAAAGTATATATATATGAGTGTGTACTGGCTCGTATATGTGTACTTCGCCACGAAGTATTGTTGAGGTTTCTGGCATTATGAAAGAGAAGAAAGAGGGAGAAGGGAGAGTGTATGCAATTACCGCACTGACAAGACAGAAAGACAACTATTGGAAGAAGTACATCTTAATGAAGAGAAAAGAAAGCTGTGTTGTGCTGTTGTTTTAATTTTTATATTTCTATGAAACGGCTGCTTGAAAAAACAAAGGAAGCAAGGCAAGTCTATCGATGTATATGTATATGAGTGTATTTGTGTGTGTGTGTGTGTGTGTGTGTGTGTGTGTGTCTGTGTGTACGTGGCACTATTGCGTATCCTTTCGATAGCAGTCGATCCACCCTCGCGTCGCAAGAAAGCCCCGCACGTGCCAGAAGGCCCACTGCAACAGGTAACCAATCACAAAGTACTGCACAAGGACCCACTTGAGCGACTCCGAAATGGTCGGGTGGTACTTGATCAGCGCATCGGACACACGCAGCTGGATGCGCCATGTGAAGGAGTTGAGACTATCGAGGTCTTCCCATACACCACGCTCCACTTCCTCCTTCGGCAGCAGCTCCAGGCCACCAGCTGCCTCTACATACGGCCGCAGCACAACGGACTGTTTCCTATACGAATAGTGGCGCGCGAATTTCTCCAAGTAGTACACATCCGACGGCTGTTTCATGTACTCCGTCAGCGGACTCCTCGCGCTATCTGTGTAGTAGTACTGTCCCTTCAGCCGTGTCGTGGAGTGGAAGGCCATGTCGGCGGCCGTCCACGCGTAGACAGGGCTGCTGCTGTAGTCGTCGGACGTGTTCACCGCTGCATCATCCACGTCGAACGGGCGGTTGTACACCAGCAGTGGCGCGGCTGTCATGTTAATGTGCATGAGGTAGTGCCGAATAATAAAGCTAAACTCGGGGAGGAACGCAATCTTCTGGATCTCGTCGAGTGGGCTGACCACTTCGGTGAGATTCACGTCGCTGTAGACGGCCTGCAGCACTGGGTTCACCGGCACGCTCAGGACAAAGTTGAACATGCTGGTGCGATTGATCTCGTCCACATCGCTGTTGACCGACACAAACGGCAAAATTTCCATCTCTGTGCCAGCTAGAAAGCGCTCGTTGAAGGACTCCGACGTGGTCCAGAGGTACTCCTTGCCGAGCACGGTTGACACCCGCAGCACCGCGCGGCCGGTGAAAAGCATGGTCGGCTTTTGGTAGAAGTAGTTGTTCTCGACCCAAAAGTTCTCCATGAACCACCCAATCACAAATGGGAGGCCGGCTATCGCTAGCAAGCAGATGAGGAGAAACAGAAGCGAGATGATACCTCTGGGGAGGTAGCTCCGTCTGTAGTGTACCTGAAATAATGTGAACATAGCAGATATCTATCTACTTGTCTATATATGTGTGTGTGTGGATGTGTTAATTACGATTCTGCTCCTTTCGGAAGAAGAAAATAAGGTGAGATGATGGAGAGAGAAACAGAACAATTTATTGAAAACGAGGACATTTTTGAGAGAGACATTGCAGTTGAAAAAATCACATGTACTTTGCTTCAATACTATTTAGCACTTGTTAATGCTATTAGACTTTTGTATTTGTGTGGTAGTATGGTATGTATAAAAAAAAACAAGTCTATGATATGTATGAATATGGTCGTGGTGACAGCAAATTCTATTCTTTTATTGAGTCATTGTGTTAGTTCAGCTTCCGCGCAAAGTACACCGCTGTAGTGTCGAGCAGACCTAGAATGACAATAAACCCTCTGATCTTCCACAGCGCCCACTGAATCACGTAGGCAATGATGAAGTATTGGATCCATGCCCACTTGAAGATCTCGCGGTAGGAGGGCACGTAAGGCACAAAGGCATCCGCGACACGCAGCTGGATGCGCCATGTGAAGGAGTTGAGACTATCAAGGTCCTCCCACACGCCACGCTCCACCTCTTCCTCCGGCAGCAGCTCTAGGCCGCCGTCGGCCTCTACATAGGGCCGCAGCACAACGGACTGGTTGCGGCTGCTGTAGTAATAACTAAAGGCATCGAGCTGGTACACATCCGACGGCTGCTTCATTTTGTCCACGAGGGGGCTATCCGTGTAGGTGTGGGTGTAGTGCACGTAGGGTGAGTTGATGAGCGGCTCTGTCGTGTGGAAGACCATGTCCGCCTCCAGCAGCGCGCAGACAGGGCCGCTGCTGTAGGTGGCCGTTGTGTTGTCTGTCGTGCGGCTGTTGTAAGTGCCAGGGGCCCGCCGGTACGTCAGCAGAGGCGCCGCCGTCATGTTGAGCGTCAGAATAGCGTTGTGAAAGTAGTACACAAACTCGGGCAGGAGACTAATTTCTTTGATGGCGTCCAGGGGCTGGTTCTGTGAGAGGCTTTGGTAGCCAGACTCGCCACTATTGTAGATCGCGGTGAGAGTGTTGATGGGCACATTGATCACCATCGTGTAGGAGGCCGCTTGCGACTTCTTCTTCTTTGTCTCCACCTCCTCGGCATAGATGGAAAAGAAGGGAAAGACCTCCATGTCGGTGCCAGCGATGTAGCGCTCGTTGAAGGAATCCGAGGTGGTCCAGAGATACTCCTTGCCAAGCACGGTCGACACGCGCATCACCGCGCGGCCGGTGAAGGTGACATTCGGCGCGTGATAAAAGTAGTTGTTCTCGATCCAAAAGTTCTGCATGGCGAGTCCAACAATGAAAGGGATGACGAGGATGATGAGCAGACAGAGGAGATAGACGATCCAGGCCATCATCCCGCGAGGGGCGTAGTGCACTTTGTAGTGCTCATGGAAGAGCGCGAACATGGGGATCTCTTGCTGTATATGAGAGTATTCTGCTTTCCTATTTTTTTTTTCTTCTCTCCCTTTTATGCAATATCGAGAGGAAAGGGGGGAAAAAAAGGTCTATAAAACTAATGTATCTATGTTTGTATGAATGACTTCAAGAAGAGGAAGAAGAGGGAAAAGAAAATTAATTGTATTTTTGTACAGTTAATGAGAGAGTAGAAGCGTATAAGATATCATGTGCATTCCAAGTACATGTTCATTCAAGGAGAAAAAAATGAGAATTATCATTATTATACGGCAAGAAATAAAGGAAATAAAACAGTAAGAGAACGAAAGCTACGGGCAGAAGAAAAAGAAAAGGGGTAAAAGAAAAAATGAGCGAAGTCGGCAACGAATTGAATATATATATTTATTTATTGTTTTTTTTTGTTGTTGTTGTTGTTGTTGTTACCTTTTTTGGCTCTGTTTCTCTTCGATGAATAATGATTTGAACTATGAATGGGTAAATACACAATGCGACGAGGCGGATTGGTGTATTTTTTTATTTTTTTTATTTCCTTTGAAAATAGGGAAGAGAAATATTAAAATGAAATAAATTAAGCACAGATGAAAATAACAATGAAAGCATTTCACGCACGCTCACATACATACGTATCAGGAAAAAACAAGAACAGTAAAAAAAAATGGGAAACTGAAAAAAAAGACCTAAATTTGTTTGTTCAAAATAAATAAATAAAAATGAACAAACAAGCAAAAAGTATTTCGTGAGAGAAATATGCGAATAATAACAAAAGTAGAAAAAAAAAATAGTCAGCAAGCATGTAAAAGAGAAGAGAATAAAAAAATAGACACTGAAAAGGGGAAAACCTCAAAAAAAAAAAAATCTAAAAAAGTTTAGTCGCAAATCCTAACTCCCTCTATATCTTCTTTTCATACTTTTTTCGTCTAGTAATAATAATTATTATCCCAATTTTTTACGTACTTGGGTGTGTGTGTGTGTGTGTGTGTATGTATAAATATAATAATCGTTGCATATTATATATAAAGAGAACAGAGGCACTTACGCAGGAGTCGGGTGCTGCTCTCGGGCGGCAGGATTGTGGTGGTGACCTTCGCCGCTGTGATGGCCAAGGTCAGGGTCCACGTTATCCGGAATGAAAGTTGCCTCCGGCGCCTGCACGGTGTCGATGACCTTTCCCATTTGGCTGCTGCGGCGAGGGCGCTGCGGACGGGGACGCACGGCGTGCTGTAGGAGCTCCTCCTCCTTCTCCTCGTGCGGCGCCTCTGGCTCCTTGGGGTGCTCCTTCGCCTGCTGCTCCTTCAGCTTGTCCTCAGCGTTGAACTCGTAGGGCATAGAGATGGTTCTGTAGAAGGATGTTTGTGTGTTATAATACTATGCTATGAGTATTTCGATAGCTGGATAAAGATTTGAAAGTAGAAAAAAAAAAAACTTTGATCTTGAAAGAATGAGAAGAAAGGAGGAATAGTAGATAAGCTGGTAAAAGGAGGAACATGCAACCGCACACACTAGACTTCAACAACAACAAAAAAGGAAGATCTAACAATTACAGTACCAAGGTATTTATTCAGTAAACAGGGTATTTTCTTTACGGAAAAGGTAGAAAAAAAAAGAATAAAACGGTAGAGCGATATGCAAGTAGGTGGAATATTACTACTCCTCGTGTATCTGTCTGTATATATACACTACAGCTCCTTGCGCAGGCGAAGGTCCTGCCGAGGGCTCCGCAGCGGGTTCGTCGGTGTGGCCTTGATGGCATCCATGTACACGGCCGGTAGAATATCACCGCCCTCGAGCACCCGCGCCAGATACTCCTTCGACGGCAGCAACGTGTCCGACGTGTCCTCCGCAATGTAAACCCAACACGGCTGCGTGCGGGGCGCCGCGCTGTCCATGTCCTGACACGGCAGCAGCTCGCGGTGATAGCCACCCTCGAACTTGTCCATCAGCTCCAGCTGTGACTGGCTCATCTCGTACGCGGCGCCGAAGACATAGTCCGGCATAGCGCACGGCCCGAGGTGGGGGTGCACCTTTTCCTTCTCGCGACGCACCGCGACCGGCTCGACATTGTAATACCCAAACGAAGCGTACTCGGGTGCGTAGGGCATCTTGTTCGCCACGAGCACGTAGCCGTTGAGCTGCACCGCGCGGCGCTGGTAGGGCGGCCCGATGCGCACGCACACCTGCTCCCACGACAGGTTAGACCCGTACGCGAGGTACCACGTCTTTTGCTCCTTCTCGTCATTGGTGACGTCGCGTGCCAGGGAGGGAGCGCCGGTGAGGGAGGGGAAGAGCCCGGCGTAGGCGGCCGTGTAGGCAGGCGGCAAGGGCAGCTGCGCGGCCACACGGCCCATTGCCTCCTGCACCTCCTTCAGGTGATCAGGAGAGGGCGCCACATGCTGCGAGAAGATGCAGTTGCACCAGTGCGTGCCGGGCCAACGGCCGCTGCCCCACTGCACGGTGTCCGTCCGACCGACAGACGCCTCTGCTGCTGTTGCTGTCGTTGGCGCAGGCTGCTGCACCAGCGGCGGGAGCGGGCGCCAGGTCTGCGACAGATTGTCTACAGCGTAACGGTGCTCGTACAGGTCCACGTCGAGGGCCGCAATCACCTCCACACCAAAAGTGGTTGATGTGGCCTCGCCCTCCTCCGCGCCCACCGCCACAAAGGGTACATCTGTCGCCACCACGTTATAAGAGCCGAGCTGTCCAACCACCTCGTAGAGGGCAGGGCGCAGCGAGACAGGGAGGCGGTGCGCAACGCCGTACACACGGCCGTCGAGCGGTACCTCCGTCGTGGACGCCAGCAGCGATGGCGGCGCGTAGCGGTACACAGCCGCCAGGTCCACCCCCTCGCGCGCAGGGGCCGCAGGTGTGACGTTCAGCAGCCCCAGGCGCGGGCCCTCCACGCTGACGGCAGAGAAGGAGAGACGGAGGCCGGAGACATGGCCCACACGGCTTTCCAGAATGGGAGAGGCGGCGTTATCGCCGGTGTGGGCCTGCAGAGTGCGCGCGAGTCTAGCGCTGTCCGCGAAGATACCGTACGCGAAGTACCAGAAAGTGCTGCTGCTGTCCGGAGAAGACATGTTCAGATCAAAAAGGAAATGACAATTTAATATTTTCTCACACAGAAAGCAAGATAAAGATAAAGAGAGAGAGAGAGAGGAGAGGGGGGGGAAGAAAGAACGTTTGCTATATAGTGAAAGGAACAAAGACATGGAGTTGAACAAAAAAAAGTTGCGAAAACGAATTCAAAGGCACACATGTTTATTATAGTTATTACTACTGTTATTTATATATGTTCTCTGTTACGAAATAGATGGATTACACAAAAATTATTCAACTCCCACTTCAGTGCACCGCAAGCTCACGGAGGAGCGCTTTGCAGGCACGCACCTCCGACTCCCGACGCTTGTCACTCCACCCCCGCTCTGCCGCGACCATCACAGCGATGGCGGGAAGAGCCGCCAGCGCCTCCGCTGGGCTCGTGTAGCCGAATCGCGTGCGCCGGAAGAGGACATCGTCCAAGTGCTCCACGTAGGTATCTGTAATCAGGGACCGCAGCCGGTTGACGGCTTCCTCCTCCGTGACCACAGCTGACTGTGGTGTATCGGTGGGAGACGCTGAAGGCTGCTGTTTCTGTTGCTGTTGCCAGGCAGACGGGCAAGCTAGCTTGAGCTGCTTCGTACGGCACGCCCCAATCTGCTGCTTCTGCTCCGCCGTGAAGCAATGCGTCCGCTGGATCAGACAGTCCACCGTCTCCTCCGCAATGGTGCGGGCCAGCGACGTGGTGCCGCCGTACACGTGCACAAAGGGCAGCGGTGGCCCGTTCGGCACAGGGGCCGCTACAACGGTCTCCGCGGCCGCCGCCTCCTCCGCGGAGAGGGGCTCCGCCGGCAGCGCTGGCTGTGAGACGGTGATGTGATAGGTGCGGTAGAGCATCTCGCCGACCCACGGCACCTGGTGGTGGTCCTTCATAACAGGCACCAGGTGCGAGAGGCAGGACAGGATCCTCGGGCTATCGACCGTCACCCCGCACGTCTCTAAGATTTCCACAATGCGCCGCTTCTGCGCCTTGAAGCCGTCCTGCGAGCGGAGGGCGATGGGGCGCCTATTGTCGTCATTCTTCTTCCAGCTGCTGCGCACGACGGTGGGCAGCGTCGCCGGGCTGATGCTCGGGCCGAGCAGGCAGCAGCCATCCGTCCACGGCAGCACGAGAGACGCGGAGAAACTGTACAGCGTCGAGGACACCTGCAGTGCGGAGGCACCGCCGGGCAGCTGTAACGGTTCGCGTGTCATGGACAGCAGTGCCTCGCGCGGCACCACTAAATAGGAGTTGACGTAGTGCCGCTCGAAGGCAGCCGGTACGACGTCGGTGGCGTTGTCCACAAACGTCTCGCGGACAAGATCGACCCAGCTGCCGGTGCAGTTCACTACACTGCGCGTGCACACGGTGGTCTGATTGCGCACGCCTCGCTCGCCTTCCAAATTGTGCACAGTGGCACAAAACAATGGGGAGGAACTATTATTGTCGCTGCGTTCCTCGCCCTCCTTCGGCGCCTCTTGCTTGTGCAGATAGTCCACGCCTTGCAGCGGGGCATAGTTGAGCACCGTCACGCCAAGGGCCTCCGCCGTACGGGCTAGTGAATACACCGCGCGCGCTCCGTCGAGCGTGCTGTCCGACACGGCCACCCCACCGCACGCGTCTGGGACTACAGGCTGAACGTTGCGCTCGCGTATTGGCCAGCACCAGCGTACAGGGCCACAGAGCGGGCTCACGAGAGTGCTGACCGCCGCTGCCGAGAGCAGCTCCACGAGCTCCATCGTGTGCAGCGCCGGCAGCAGGGTTTTGGTAGCCCTGCCGTCGTCCGTGCAGTGCGGCGCGACGTTGCGCCACACCGTGCTCGCCCGCAGCTCCTCCATCCCGCGCCAGAGCCACGAGAGGTCGCGCTGCCGCACAGCGCGCTGGACATAGGGGAAGGCGCCGGGCATGACTGTCGGGCAGTGAGAACTGCGGCCACCGCCGAAGTCTCCTGCCTCCACCAGCGCCACGCGCAACCCTCGCTGGGCGGCGTCGACGGCGGTGTACAGCCCGATCACGCCACCACCAACGACGAGGACGTCGAATGGGTCGGCCTCACTACTACGACAGAGCTTACCCCACCGCTCCGCACGCGACAGGACGGGTGGCAGCACGGTGTCACCTGGCAGGATACTCTGTGCGCTCCCGCGGCGGAGAGACCAGCGATCATAGGCGACGGTACCCACTGCCGCCGTCGCCACGATGGCGGTGAGCCGCACACTAAAGCGGCGCGAAAAGCGACCCATGTCCGCAACTAAATTGATTTGGTACTTTACTAGAAAATGGGAAGAAAAGGGAAATAGAAACAAAAGGAATTTTCCTTCTATGCTTGTGTGTCCACACGGATATCAGAGAAAAGCATGCAAATTATTTGCGGAAGTAAACGGTGATTGAGGAAGAGACTCTTTTTCTACTTTTTTTTTTTTGAATACATCATATGATTAATCGACGGTTAGAATTATTAAACAAACAAACAAACAAACACCAAAGAGGTGAAGAAACAATTATTTAAAGCCATATTTTTAACGCTTCTTGTACAGCGATGGCACTAGCACTTCGCCGGGAGGGTAACACAGGTCCTGATTGGCTTGCTTCATATCATCACGCTTCACAAAGTCAAAGATGGCAAAGTAATCACCTGCGACATCATTGTAGTCTAGAGTGAAGCCGACGCTCTCGACCAGGGCAGCGAACTTGCGAGGGTGCGGAATGCGAGAGCGCACCTCGACAATCTTCAACAGACGCCTCGGCTTTAAAATGCGGAACGCCTCCATCAAGCACTTTTCGTAGTCGGTCGCCATGAGACTAAGAGAGAAGATGCAGATGTCCACCGATTCCGCTTCCAATGGCACGTGCGCCGCATCTGCCTCCGTGACGCGCTCGTTCAGCGCACAGAAGTCAAAAGAGTGGACCGTGTACCCTTTCGGCTGCAGCGCGGCCGCAATCTGCGCGTCGCCGCAGCCCATGTCCGCAATGACCCAGGTGGGCGGAATGTGGCCCGGGAGGCACTTGCCCTTGTTGTTGATGAACTTGCCACGACGGTCGCCCAGCAGCGATTCGACGATGAGCTGGTTCGGGTTCATAGGCCACTGCACGAGCTGCTGACGGTACCCCGTGTGATAGTCTAGGAAGGTCGGCCGATCGCGCAGGAGCTGTCCTGCGTAGGCGTTGGGGGAGTTGTAAATCTGCTCGTTCAGCAGGCGGAACGTACTCGCGTTGAGCTTCTCCTTGAAGTGGTTCAGCAAATCGTCGTCGCCCTTGCGGCGGAGCACCTGCCGGCGCTGGGCCGCGCTGCTCGCCCCGCCGCGCCGGGCGGCGTTCTCCACGGCAGGGTCGACCACGTTCTGATGCGATGGGATGCGTTTCGCCTTCTTGTAGGCGCGCTCCGTCGCCTTGTTGTGAAAGGGCACGTTGCGGCGATCGTTGGCCGAGTCGCGGCTTGCGTGAGAGTCGTAGGCGACGATGGACCCCTTCACGTTGCTGTAGTTCTTGCTCTTCACGCTGGCAGAGGAAGCCGACGCGCTCCCCTGCCCGCCTGTGGTCTTCTTTGCGTTCGCAGCGTTTTCCTTTTTGGCACTCTTCTTGAGCGCCTTCTTGTCTATCTTCTTCTGAAAGTGACCGCCACCAAACATTTTGTTTTCAAAAAAAAAAAATGTTAGATGTCTGAATGATTTCTTTGGTATTGACACACACAGTTTCTTTCAACTTTTTTTTTCCTTGGTTTACTTGAAGAGAAAACAAAATAGAGATGGAAGAAAGAGAGAAGAAATAAAATGAGCACATTAAAAAATGTATAACGCAAGAGAAGATGAGTAAAAGGGCAAAATGCTTTTGTAATCATTCAAAAAAAAAAAAAAAATATGAGTGTGCATTTTTATTGCTTTTTCTTTTTGTTGTTGTTGTTGTTGTTGTTTTTCTTTCTATGGCATGTGTGTGTGTTGAGTATTGTAGTAGGTTTCTCTAATTTACTTTCTATTCTTCGTGAGACGATGCTGTGCTGGACAGGGAAGATGCTTCTTCTCCCTCCTCCTCCTCCTCGCGCTTTGGCACAACCCTCCGTGGATATTTGTCTCCGCTCCGATGCACAATGGCCACGCACTGCGACAGAAACTCATCTCGGCTACTTGTAATTTTGCGAAACACATCCGCCGCGCTGTGGTGGAAGTCGTTGAGACGTCGCTCGTGCTCCGAGACGCCGGCGCTCTCCATCACCTGCTCGCCCACGAGTTGGTCTGCGTCTGCCTCTTCTGGTGCGGTGGCGGATGGAGAGGGAGAGAGGAGGCGGCGTCTGGCCCCAGTCGGCGTCTGTGTGCCTGAGCGCACGTCGGAAGGAGTTGCCGCCGCTGCTACGGCCTCTGTCGTCGTCGCTGTCTTGCTCTCCAGTCGGCTGTCCTCCTCTAGCCTGCTCGTGCTGTAGCACGGCGACATCTTGGAAATGTCAGAGAGGGAGCCGATCTGGGTGGCAGACGTGTTGTGGGAGTGCTCCTTGTGCGGCACCGTGCTCTTGGGCATCGGGGCCGGCGGCAGCATCAGCCGATGCTGCCGTGGCGTCCCCCCGCGCCGTCTGTCCGACGTGGCGCTCCCGACGGGGCTATCGCCGATGGAGGTCGTCTGCACCTGAGGTGGGCTGTGGCCGTCACGGTCGCGGCTTGCGGAGGCGCGCGGCCCGTCGCTGGCGGTCGGCGTCGCGCGAGAGCCGCCGCCACTGCGCTGCGACACCGCCGACCACGTCACCGGAGAGCGTGCCTTGCGCTCGGCGCTGTAGGGCGTGGAGGTGATAGAGCCTGGGGAACCGCGCGTGTGTGTGGTCGTGCGTGGCGTTGCGGCGTCCGAGAGGTGGCTCCTGCCGCTCCCCATCGTCATCAGCGCAGCCGCCGCCGCCTCTGTCGAGTGCCGCAGCTGCTCGCGCCGCAGCTCCATCGCAGCCTTCTCCTCCGCCTCCTTGGCCTTCTTCTTGTAGCGCGAGAGCATGTCCTCCAGGTTGGCGCGCTTGCCACGCTCGTCGTCCAGCTGCTGCCGCAGTCGCTGTAGCGGCTCCGCGGAGCTCGTCGCGAGTGCTTGCAGTTTTGCGTCCTTCGCCTTGAGCTGCCGCCGCAACGACGCGATGGTCTCCTCGGAGTGCGACTTGTACGCGGCAGCGCTCTTCTGCAGCTCCGCCATCTCGCGGTTGAGTTTCAGCTCCTGCTCCGCCATGCGCATGGTTGCCTCCTGCGTCTCGGTGTTGCTGTTGCGGAGCTCTTCGTTGAGGCTCTCGATGCGTGTCTTGAGCAGCTGGATGGTGTGATTGGATGTTTCGAGCTGCAGCTGCAGTGCCTTGGTCCGCTCCTCTCCTTTCAGGGACAGCGTGTCTAACTGTCGCTGGAGGTCGTCCACCTTGTCCTCGTGGGCCGCACGTTCCTTTCGCTGTGCCTCCTCGACTGTCAGTAGTTGCTCCCGCAGTGAGCGGTTTTCTTTTTGCAGAGACGCTACCTCTTGCTCCATATCCTCGAGTCGCCGCTCATATCCGCCGGCACAAGCCTCCTTCTCCTCTTCGATGGCGTCCACATGCTCCTTCAGCGCCTTGTATTTGCGTTGGATCTTCTCGAGGTAGGCCATCCGCTTCGACGTGTCGGACAGCAGCGTCTGATAACTATCCGACGTGTGGTTAAACTCCTCCTCAAGCTGCCGCAGCGTCGTCTTGCCCACCTCTTCCTGCTCGCGCAGCTGCGCTTCCGTCTCTGTCAGCTGGCTGCGCAGGGCGGCCTCTCGCTCCGCAAACTGGGCCGCGCCCTCCCGCAGGGCTTGCAACTCCAACCGGTCACGGGTGCCGTTTAGCTTCACCTCCTCCACGTACTGCTGCAAGTCCTCCACCTTCTGTCGAGCGACCTGGAGCTCTCGCTCGTGCAGCTGCTGGGCGCGGTCGCGCATCAGCACCTCTGTGTGCTGGTCCTCCACGCTGCGCTTCAGATTGGTGTGCTCCTTGCGCAGCACACGGAGCTCATCCTCCAGCTCCGCGACACGCTGGCTCTCTGCCTCCTTCGCGGATTGCAGGATGCTCTGCTTGACCGCATAGGAGGACGCGAGCTGCTCCGAGACATCCTTCACCGCCTCCGAGCGCGACGCAGCCATGGCCTCGCGCAGCGCCGCCACCTCGTTGGCGTGTGCCAGCTTCGCCTCTAGCACGAGCTTTTCCTTCTCACGCACCTCGTCGCGCAGCTTGTCCACCGCCTCTTTGAGCGAACGCACCTCGGCCGCCTGCACAGAGGCCTCTCCTTTTTGAGAAAGCACTGAAATCTGAGCGGCAGCCGGCGGTGTCAGTGCCTCGGTAGTAGCGAACACGCCTGCAGGTTGCAGAGGCGGCGGCGTCTGCTGCACTGCCGGGGGACCGAGGCCAGACTTGGGTGAAGAGTCCGGTGTGGCCTGTAGGGACGCTGTGGGGGTGAGGAGACTCTGGTACGTGCCGTTCCAGCGGCGGCCAAAGGTTGACCGCATCGCCGCTAGCTGCGGGGCATCTCCAGCCACACCACTGGCGGACATGGCAGACTCATTGATGCGGCTGCTCTCGCCGGAGGGCATGTTCCGCTTCTGTCGGTTGCGTATCTCCAGCAGGCTGATGGTGGAGTGCTGCTGGTGCGGTGCCTGCCGCGGCTCCTCCTGCGTGCTGCTCTTGTTCACAGAGGAAGAAGACACGTTCTCACGGGTGGATGTCAGTTTGGAAGTGTCCCTTGTTGCATCACTGTAGCGGCGGTGATGGTGTCCAGATAAACTGTTGCCGCTCGTATTGCCGTAGGAAAGAGCACGATGGTTCCGCTTGGCTTGCTGGACCTGCTGCTTGGCACGCTTTTTGTCATGGCGCATCAGCTCTTCATTACTATCAAACTCGTCGTCATCGTACTCGCAGTAAGAAGTGTACTCGACCACACGTTCAGAGGTGGTGGAGGAGCTAGACGAGCTATATTCTTCAATGTAGCGCTCCTTTTTAATTTTTCTTCGCTTCCCTTCTTCTGGTCTCTCTAATGGAGATGTGCGTGCTGCACGATAGAGGCGCTCCACACCCTTTTCGGTGTGCGCTATAAGTTTCCTCAGCTCCCTTGGAAGCTGCTCTCGATAAGACGACATAATGCTGCCAGTGGTCCTTCTCTGTGTATGTGCTTCTATGAATAAGTTCTACTTTCTATAAAAAGACAAAGAGAGAAGATAGAAAATCGGAGCGAAATGCACATAATATTACAGATTTAGCATGCTAACAAAGGGCAATAGAAGTTTGGGATGGGTTTGGCATTCAACTGTCAAAAAAAAAAAAATGTTCTGTTAGGGAAGCAGGATGGTGGAGGTAAACCACCAAGGCAAAAGAGGATGGTAGTGGCTTTTTGTATATATGATAGCAGTTAAAAAATATCTTCCTCTCCTTCGCCGGCCCAAAAGGTTCGCCCACGTTTCACTAACGTGATCCGTGGCGGGCCTGGCGAATGCCCTGCTGCAGACAGCGAAGAGAAAAAAGGAGATTGTAGCGGTGACATGGTGATCGTGATCACATTATCACCGCGAGGTGGCGGAGCGGCCGTGATTTGGCTCGCGTTCACGGAGGATACTTGCGAGCCGATAGAGTCATTCTTGAGATGACGGATGAGGGCTCGAAAGGTGGTTCCGCTCTCTGGGCGAATATCTGTTTCTGTTTTTTGTGTTGCATTGGGGTTTCCTCCTCCGCTTTGTTGGCTCGCACCCGAGCGTAGAGACCGCGCGTGTTGACTGCTCGGTGCCGAGGAGATGCCGTCGTCGTGTGCGGGAGAGGGAGGGCGATTAATGTTTAGCTGGCGCAGCGGTCGAGACGCAGATTGACTTGCTGGGATCCTCTGCTCGTGGTTCTGAATTTTGCCAGGAGAGATGACCGCCGGTGTGCTACCCGTCGTCGCCTCCTCCATCAGGTCGAGAATCTCTCGCGCTGTTTGCACATGAAAGAGATGTGGTATGTTCTCGTTTCTTTGGTCGTTGTTCATTGTGTTCTTTTTCCTCTCCTCTTCCTCGTTGTTAGCTGGTGAGATGGGAAGGACCACGGCAGTATTTTCCTCCCTTGTGCTGGGGCGTGGGGTTGCGATAAAGGTAGAAAATTCACTTCGTGCGTTCGAAGTGTTGAGAAGGGGGTTGCCGTGCTGCGCGGCAGAGACGGGCTGCACCACATCCACAGGCGGCCGCCGCCGTGCTTCAGGTAAATTGACCTGCCGTATCGCCACGATGCGCTCGTTAAGGGCCTGCATTTCTTCTCTCAGTTTGCACCGCTGCTCCATCAGCTCTGCAGCCTCGTGGGCGACATCTGCTCGGGGGGACCGCTGGGAGCAAGAGGAAGAGGAGGCAGACACGACGGTGGAGCTCTCCCAGCTTGACACTTCCTCAAAGCCGCAGAAGTGCTGTGAGGGCTGTGCCGCCACGTCGGACGCGTAGGACGGCACGTCTGTCACGGTGGGTCGAATGGAGGAGAGCTGGTACAGAGGATCTGAGATATCCTCTTCACGCTCGCCCTTGGTAAGAGGGGAGATTTGAACGGTGCTCTGTTCACTTGTGCTGGAGAGGGTGGTACATGGCGTCCTGCCTTTTCTCCGACTCCGACGACGCACTGTGGGACGGCCTTGTTCTTCTTTCGTGTCGTCGTCATTCTCGCTAAAAATGCTGTCAACCGAAAATAAATTGTTTTTCTGAATAGTTTTTGTTGTCTTTTTTGATTTCTGAAACGCCTTTATGGGCTTAACCGTACCGCGTGCATTGAATTTGGATTGTCTTTTTGGTGGCATATGAAGTGAATAGTGGTGGCAGTGGAAAAAAAAAAATTGAAAGCTACAAAAAGAAAAAAAGAAAATGAAGGAGAGAGGGGGGAGAAAAATATATATATAATGGGCGAAGAGGGAAAAGGACAGAGAAAAAGTAATTCGCTTTTTTACTTTTTATAGTAGTGCCATGTACTCTGTTTTGCAAATGCAGCTGCCATAATGTTTTTAAGTGTCCACGGGGGAAATGTACAGAAGTATAATCATCATCATCATCTTCACAACCCAAACATGCAGCGACAGTAGCTCAATCAACTTTCACTCCTCGCTCGTCTCTGGCTTTTTAAATGGCACCAACGTGTCAAGCCCAAAGTGTATCATGTGCCGGTTCACCGACCACATGCCGCTATTGAAAAAGTTCCGCGTTCGCTTCGCTCCTTTTGTCCGCTTCTCTTCCTCCATCGACACTCGCAAGCGAGCTTCAGCCAGACGGTGCGAATCCTTGAGGGATCGCGCGGCGAGCATTGCGCCTTGGGCGGCTGCGATGGATTCGACCGGGGGGTACGTGGCGTCGCGGAGAGAGCTAGCGGTGGGCGAGGCGTTCGGCCACCACGGCAAGGGCACATTCGTCAAGGCGTTGTACAGACAGTCTACATCTATAGGAAGAGGAGACGGCGAAGATGACGCCTTCTCTGGCTTGGCCTCCGTCTTGTCCGCATCGTCGTCCTCTTGATGCTCTTCCTCGTTGGACAGCTGTGACAAGTAGGACATGTTCAGCACGCTTGGAGGAGCCAGCAGAAAGTCGGGGAGGAACAATTTGGGATCCATGTGCACATCCTCTGGCTCGCGCTCGCGCGCCACCAGGAGGCCTGGCATCTCACACGGCTTGTCCTCCACCACCATCAGAATGATCTCCTCCGTCCCATTCACGGTCAGCTTCAACTTGCACGACCCTCTGTGGGTCGCCTTCAGCATCATGAACGCCTTGAAGGCGCGGAACGTGCCGGTGCTGCTGTCCGGCTGGGGAACCGAATAGTTGGACTTCTCGACGCGAATCTCTAACGGTGGGGACGCGTCCCTGGCCATGTTTATCAGCTCGTGCTGCACCGTCAGGGGTGGCTGCAAGATGGAGCGCTCCCGCAGAAGCTGCAGCCGCCGCGCGTTGCTGTCGTCCAACGTGAGGTACAGCTCCTCCCCAACCTCCATGACGGTGGGCAGCCCGCACTCCTCGCGTATGGATATCCCACGATGGGTGCAGTACTTACTCTCCAAATACACGCCTGGAGGCAGCGCCAAGTACTGAATGCGATCGGCACCCGCTGCAACGTCGGCCATGCTTTCCCCTGCTTCCAAGATGGTGCCTCCCTTCTTGTTCTGCTCTCGGTTCAAGGCACGCGCATCGGACTGGGTGAACTTGTCTGGGAAGTAGTAGGCTATGCCGCTGCGCTGCGCCTGCTGGATGAGCTCTGGGGAAATGATGATTTGGTCCGTGTGCAGCCCCACACAGTCCTCCGTGTCCACCGACGCGGAGGGCTTCTTGAGCAGCTGCTGCAGCTGCGCGAGGGTGGTCACCTCGGGCCTTCGGCAGAGCAGCACCACCTGGCGCTGGTGCTCGCGGTAGGCAAGGGCGGAGGAGGAGACGCTGTCCTGCGACTCCGTCTTGACCTTCTTTTCCGGCTCCTTGCGGTAGACCTCTACATTGCGGTTGCTGCACTTGCCCTCTTCCATGTAGGTCAGCCACTCCGGAGGGAAGCGCTGGATGGAGGCGCCCTGCGACAGGAAGTAGTCTAGCTGCGAAATGGTGAACTCCTCGTTGGGGTGCTTCGTGAGGTAGTCGATGAGTTTGTAGTGTTTGTCTAGCTGTGCTAAGCTAAGGATCTCTGATATTTCGCTCATAACTAATCATAAACTAATTAGTATTATGTGTACGGCTTTGAAAAAGGGGAAAAAGAGAGGGAGAGAGAGAAAGAGAGAGAGAGAATAGACAATTTGTTCTTTTTTTTTTTTTCGAACGCATATCGTCCTCGTGTAGTAAAGTAAGAGTGAGCAGAAAAAAAAGGGGGGAGGGGGTAGATGCATTAAGTGGTTTTGTTTTTTGTTTACTTTATTCTATGGGTTTACGGCATGTGTAAGCACACAGTTAGATTCTATATTCATATAGCAGTAATATATATGTGTGTTAATCTGATTCTATTACAAAGCATCATAGCTAAAGTCAAAAATGGGCATCACTACAACGGTCACATTCGCCTTGATGTTGTGGTCGCGCTGGGTGTGCACCACACTGAGCTGCTTCTGTGCATTGATCTGAAGTGTGATGCGCTCAAAGCCGGAGCCAAAGGCAAGTCCATTCGCCGCGTTGCCGCCCACCGCCGCGCTCCACACCAGGTCGTCGCGCGCACCGAAGGAGGTACCGATGCTGCTGCCGCCGCCCGCCCCACCCTTGCCGCGGCGCGCTGCAGACTTGGAGGAGGCGGTCGCGAGTGCGAGGTGCTCCGTCAACACGCGCGTGCTGCTGCTGCCGGTGCCCTGCCCACCCAGGATCACCTCCGAGTCACGCACAAGCTGAATCTGCACATCGCCGAAAGGGCCGTCAATGCCTTGCAGCATGACGCCGTGCGTGGCGGTGATGGTGAGGACCGTCACGGGGCACTGCGCCGCGCTGATGTCGCCGATGGCCTCCCGCACGACGTCGCCGATGAGGGTCACCTGAAAGTTGAGCTGCGCGTCCTTGAAGCGGAGGTCGAGCAGGTTATCCTTGACAGGCCGCGTCACGACCTTGGACTGCAGCAATCGGCCCTCCTCGCCGTCTGCGCCGATCTCGACGACGAGGCGGCTGTCTGTCGGGGTGTAGGCTAACGTGATGCGTGTGGAGGAGGCGGTGCTCATGGTGAGGGCGCCTAACAGCGTTGGCAGGTGCGTCGTGAAGCTTACAGGGGCGACCGAGTACTCGCTGAAGAGCTGTCGTGGCAAGACCGCGGTGGCGGTCATACTCTGGTTGCTCCCCTCCACGTGCAGGACCACCTCGTCCGGCGTGAACATGAGTGTGGCCCAGCCCTCCGGCTGGATGACAAGCGCATTCAGTGTTTTGAGCAGCATTTGCGCATTGTCCACACAACAGTAGATGGACATATGCGCGCACCAATAAATAAAAAAAAATAAAAAAATGTCAACCAAACTAATAAGAACTAGCAATAGAAGACTAGACAAGAAAGAGCAAAGAAGAGGAATGATTCGAAAATGTTACACATATATTTTCTGTTGCGGGAAGCAGAAAGGAGACATACTGGGGAGTGCACGGTCATGTACAATCGCAGGAAATGTAATATGAGGGTTTTTAGGGAAAAATAAAGAGTAAAGCGCTCACCAACAAAGAAAGGAGGAGGAAGAGGGGGAAAGAAAAAAAAAAAAGTAAGTCACCATAAGTTGTGTTTTTTTAAACACCATTATTAATTATTATATTGAGCTGCTATTAATAAGGTCCACAACTGGATCCTTTTCGCTCGCATCGCCAATGACAACACGGCAATACTCGCACCCCTCATTCCCCACGTTGGAGGAAATGTACTGGTAGTGTCCGTCCTGCAACATTGCAGAAGGGTTAAGCGAGCAATAGTAGTTGCCAGGCATAAAAAAGGTGCAGCCGCCATTTTGCACATTGTTAAATCGGACTACCTTCTGTGTGATGGGGATCGCCTCCGGTTCGTTGCCAGAGGCACGCTGCGCCGCCCAGCGCTCCGACAGCACGGCCAGCTGTCGTTCCTGGGCCAGCGCGTGTAGGAGGAAAAAGGTGGGGGCCGGCAGCGTGAAGTCGAACTGCGGATCCTCGTGCCGCCGCAGCGCCTCGTCAGGGGCAATCCACATAATGTCCGCGATCTCAGCCGCGTCCGGTGTCAGCGGGAGGTCCTGTGGCGCCTTCTCCTTGCCCTCTACAATGGCACCAAAAAAATACGTATCGTTACGATAGGCAAAGCCCTCTGGTGTGATCCAGCGTCCCATCAGCGTCAGGCGCGGCGACGCCTCCACGTCGTAGACGGGTCCAGCCGCGTCGTTGCTGCTAGCTTGCTGAAAGGAGGACAGCATCTCTGCAGTGCCGTCCGGGCGCAGGACGCAGCCCGTCTCCTCGGACAGCTCTCGCAGGCTCGCCACACGCGCGCTGTAGAGAGCGGTGCTGGAGCTCGGGAGGTTCATGCGGGAGAGGTAGCGCTCGACGTCCTCGGTGTCCTCCTTGTCGACGCCGCCGCCGGGGAAAACGTAGGTGTTAGGCACAAAGCGTGCCTTGGCGTGACGCTTCACCATCAGCACCTCGTAATCGACCGCTGTGCTGGGCACGTGGGACAGCTTCTTCTTGTCCTTGCCTGCAAGAATCACTACAGTCGATGCGAGCCGAGGGATGGACTCCGGCGCGGACGCGCTACACAACATTTTCGAAATTTTGTGCATTGAAAGATTTACAGATTGCACACGCGTGAAGGAGATGAATGTATATAATTATGTAGGCCTAAACATACGCAGGACAGAAGAAAAGAGATGAGAGGAAAGAAAAAATGTATATGTGTAGAACAGGTTGGAACCGCTGTGTGGGGGGAATACCATTGGATTAATGTTGCTAAATATATGTGTGTGTGTGTAAAGGAATAATAAGTGTGCGCTGCATTGATGTGCTTGTAAGGCGGAACAATGAACACGAAATAAAACTGCTGACGATCAAAACAGAGAGAAAAAAAAAAAGTAAATTGAACACGACAGCACAGGTGTCAAATGACGCAGTAATGCTACAAGAAAAAAGAGGAAGGAGATCAGTATAAGGAAGCGGTATATTAGAAAACGGTATAATAAGAAAAAAAAAAAAGAGGATAGAAAACGTTAAAGTGTGTCAATTATCGAAGGGGGGGAAATGAATAAATGAACAAAAGAATTATGTTATTTGTCTGATGTTGTTGTTGTTGTTGTGTCCTGTGAAACGACCCGATGCGGTCGTATAACAAAAGATTCCAGTTGGTGTATTTTGCGAGTGCCTTCCTTCTTGGAACGCTGCGTCTCGGCAGGGCGCCACTTGCTGGGTACCGAACGCAAGTGCGGCGCGAGATTGCCACCGCCGCTGTAGTACTCCGCCACGTGCTTCGGGTCCAGCTCCCACACCTTGGGCACACTCGCCTCTGCGATCACATGCGCGTGAAGCTCGCGCGTTTCCTTGTCCAACCGAAAGCGAATAAAATGTTTAAAGTCCTCAATCTGAAAGGCCGAGTACACACCATCGTACATATAGTCGAAGAAGCGGACCGACACAAACAGGAAGACGCCAATGAGAAACGACACCACAGGTGTCACGAGAATCCAATAGAAGAAGATGATGTGGGCGTAGTACAGAATAATCTGGACTCGCGTCGTGTCCTTCGCGTACTCGCCAATAACATCGGAGCCGATCGTCTGCGACAGGTGCGCGAGGGTCTCGATGGGGTCGAGCGCCTTCAGCACCCAGAAGGACATGTCGTACAGGAAGCTGTCATAATACATCTTCTGCATCCGGAGAAGAGCGAGCGAGGCCACGTGCTTGTCGCCGAAGAGCTGTACAAGGTGCACCACCAGATCCGACGCCGACACGCGCGTCTGCTCTTCCAGCATGCTCCCCCATTTGCCCTCGGTGGTCAGCAACAGGCCCACGTTGTGCATGTACATGGGAAGGCAGTGGACGGCGGCAAGCATACCGCAGCTGATAAAGGCCGTGCCAGTCGTCCAGAACACGCCGTACGCAAACCGCCACGGATACGAGGCCTTGCGGTCGGAGCCCGCGGACGAGAAACACGAGTAGAAGAAGAGGACCGACAGCCACGACACCTTCGCGGTCGTCGCCATGTAGGTCATGAAGGTGAGTGTCAAGGCAAGACAATGCGCAAAGAAGGCGGAAACGGTGTCGATGTCGCTGGCTCGCCGGAGCGTCTCCTTCGGCACCGGCAGCAGCGAGTACACCAGCAAGAAGCAGGAGCAGCCAATGAAAATGTCAAACTTCCAATTCACGAGCCGGAAGCCCCACAGACGCGAGGTGATGCTCATGTACGTGTTGCGCCGCGGGAACGCGCACGAGCGCGTATAAGCCGTCCCCTGTGAGATGATAAGGTCGTCCCGCGCCCCGTGCAGGAAACCACCGCCGCCGCCGCTCACTACAAGCGTTGCAGCCTCCGAGAGCACGTCGGTCGGCGTGTGGCGGGAGTAGTGGTGGATGTCGCCCGCCATGCGCAGCCGCAGTCGCGTGCCGAGGGCGTTCACGAGGTAGTCCAGCTCGCGCTGCTGCGGTGTGTCGCGCCGCTCCATCGCGTTGTAGAGCCACCCCGGCTCGTGCGCCGTCAGGATGACGCAGCTCCGCTCGTCCATGTAGTGCTCGATAACCTTGAGAAAGTAGTTGCGCTGTGTGATATCGATGTCCTGCGTGTTGCCCGTGTCGCAACAGAGAATGAACCAGTTGAACGGCAGCTGTAGCATAAAGTAGCTGCTGCGCTGCGGCATGAGCCACCCACCGAGCCACGTCTTCTCAATGATGTAGTTGCTGAAGGTGCGCAGCCCGTCGAACCAGTCGTGATTGCCAGGGATGGCGAAGAGCATGGGCACGGTGCGGAGCGCCTCCTCCGCGGAGGCACGGCACGGCCGCAGCGTGTCGCCGCCGCGTGCGATGCGGGAGGCTGTACAAGCGTCCAGCATGTGGATGTGCGCCACGTCCTTGTCGGCGGGGTCCGCCACCACAATGTCCTGCTGTCGCTCGTGGAACATGCGGCGCAGGAGCCGGCTCCCACGAAGGGCGTCGCTGTACGGGCCGAAGAGCCGCGACTCGTACGTCTCGGGGCAGGGATTCGGATACGCGAGGTCGCCGCCCACAAGCACAAACGAGCCTCGCGGAAGATCGCCGCTGGCACCACGGCCACCGCTGTTATTATCTCTGCCTTTTTTCTCCTTGTTACCGTCCTCATAGGTCCAAGAGGACCGCCGTTTCGGGATGCAGGCCGGAGTGGAAGTAGCGATCTGCGAGGCTTCAAGCGACAGCTCCTTCGTCGTCTCGGTGGGGGTGATGATGTCCACCGCGGACGGCTTCGTGTTCAGCACGCTGTTTTTGCTGGCGTTCACCTTGATGGAAGGCTGTGCCAGCAAGCGGGCCATCTCATACGTGGGGTTGAAGCCGTCGCCGACGTCGGCAATCCAGTCAAACCACACATCCGTGTCGCACCCCTCGACGGAGATCGCTGGCACGTTCGGGGTGGCGCTGCTGGCCGTCGGGGTCTGCGTCGATGTGCTCGTCTCCTCCTTGTGGCGGGGACTGCTTCCGCCGTCTCTCAAGGGGCTGACTGTTTTGCCGATGATGTTCGCGAGCTTGGTCGAGAAGTTCAGTTTAAAGATCTTGGGCGCGGACTGGGTTTGGAGGTAGCGGATGTCAAACGAGAGGAAACCAAGCATGGTGCCCGCGAAGGCCTGCCAGGCGGTAGCCAGCACAAAGGTCGACCACCACGGGACCATACCAGGGCGGTTGAGCGGGTGCTTGGCCTCCTGCGCAGATACACGCTCCTGCTCATCCAGAAATGAACACGGCGCACGGCAGTCGATGCTCACCATGTTCTCCACGGTCGGGGAGGAGAAGCTCATTCCCTCCGACATGAAGCTCGTGTCGTCCTGGTACGCGTGCTGCTCCAGCGCCGTGTTGCGCAGCAGCGCATCGGCTGCCAACGCACCAGAGGTTGTAAACTTGGCTGGCACCGGCACAAACCCGCTCGCTGGCGGCTCCTTCCTAAACACGTAGGGCTTCCGCTCCAGGAGTCTCCAGTCCTTCTCCTCCTTCTTGCGACGCTGCGAAAACCGGCGTTCCTTTTGCATCTCGAAGAAGTCGCTCCACAGGATGCCGCTCGTAGGATCAAAGCCTCTTCTTCTTTTGTACAGATAGTCCAAGCAAACAAACACGACGCACGTACTGAATAGCCTGGCTAGCACGCGAAAAGGGTGCTCCGAAATTAAAGGAAACATGAACATACTGCGCAAGATGGTCATGGTGGTTCCCTTCTGAATGATGCGAACACGAAATACGTGATCACAGTAAGAAAAGTGCATAAGCGATAAGACGGTAAGGACGATCGAGTTCAGCATGACAGCTGTCATGTTCCCGCCGTAGGTGACGCCAAGCCGCAACGACCGCTTCCACTTGTGCAGCACGAGAAAAAAGCAGCTGAGAGAAAAGAAGATGGGGAAGAAAATCATACCCACGCAGTCCTCCGTCGAGCTGACACTTGCCAGTTGCAGCTGCTTCTGCTTAAATATCTTGGGAAGCATGTGGAAGCACACCACGACAAGGGTGCACCACGACTGTAGCACGCGCGTCACACGTGCGTACGTGTCAAGCGTCGCCGCGCTGTGTGCACGGAACGGTGAGTGGAAGAGGTAGGCCACAGTGAGGACGCTAATGTACACGATGGACCACAGCACGTCCTGCTGCACGTGACTCACGAGGGAGAGCACCGCCTTCACCACTGGTTCTATCCACGCGCTTACGAGGTCGAGCGTAGCCTGCTCGCTCAAGGAAAATCGAGCCATGTTGATCATGAGATTGCTAAAAGAAAAGAAAAATCAGAAAAAAAAAATAAAGTTTTTTTTGTGATGTTTAGATGTTTATAAAAATTAAAAAGAAAAAATGTATAAGGAACTACGTCAATGGGAGATCACAAAGAGAAGGAAGAAAGGAAACGAAAGTAATGAATTCTGCACAAAATCAAAGGTAAAGACACAGGGACTGAATGATACTAATAATGAAGGCGAAGGTTACAAAAAAAAAAGAAAAAACGTGCTAGAGACGTTGAGATGGTCAAAGCTATCGGTTTTTTTTTTCTATTGTTATTTTTTTCCACAGAAAGAGAATTAACCAGAGAAGATTAAAACTACTAAGAACAAGGTGCACAACAGAATAAAGTAAAAGTAGAAAGTAAAAAATTGAAAATGGATATGGAAAAGAAAAAAGAAAGAAGAAAAAAAAACATTAACAAAGAGTAAAATACATAAAACACTGAAAGAAGGAAAATCAAATCAAATCAAAACAACGCGAGCGAGAAGAAAAGTAAATACATTTCGATCAAGATGCTAAAAAAAAAGAAAAAAAGTACTAACAAAGTAGATAAAATAAAAAAGTAAATGAACAGAATTGTTTTTTTTTTTTATAAAGTGCACAAACATTTATTTTATACATAGTAAACGAAAAAAGTCAAGAAAAGTGAAAGATACTCACAAAATTAAGGGTTGTGTTTAATAATTACATTTTTTTGTTGTTGTTGTTGTTGTGTTTTTGCTTTCAAAATTGTACTCGCCTGAAATAGGTGCGCGCGTACAACATTTACCGATAAGACGATCTATTTAATAATACTATTTTTTTTTTCATTAATTGGTAACATCTAGAAAAGATTTTTTAATTCTGAAGTCTTTGATGTGCCCAGTTAATTATCTTTTAATTGTTTTTCTGGTGTTGCTATTCGTGTTCATTTTTTTTTTCTGCAAGCGCTACGGACAAAAAGAGCCACATAAAAATGTGGCCAGAAGTGAAAGTAATGAAGATAAAATTTTAAATTTTAAAAGAGAAAACACAGAAAT
>AUXN01000022.1:0-31919 GCA_000482125.1 Strigomonas galati
CATATATATATATATATATATATATATATATATGCAATTAAAGATAAGTTTATATGTATGTTGTTCCTGTTAATGATGGTTTTAAATCTATGGATTCAGTTGTGCTACTGTCAGAGGACGGGGGAAATCAAAATTCTTTCTATTCCGTGTGTATGTGTCTATATTACCCATATTCTTGGGGGTATTTATGATTATTATTATTGCAGCCTCTGTTTTTTCTTCTTGGCGGCCGGATTCTTGTTCACAGAGACCCCATTCGTCAGCTTTGCCGGGGCGGCGGGCTGCACCGCAACCAACGATTTGGCCACAGTGACAGCATCTTCCATCGTCTCGATAGAGGTTGTGGCGAGAACGGCCGCCTGCGAACTTGGGACGCCGCCGTTACGCTCGTTCAGCGTCCGTCGACGGCCCCAGGCGATGATGCTAAAGCGGTCGCCGATCGGTGCATGGACGCGCGGCACACCGTGCGTGAAAAGCCGGTTCACCTCTCCTGTGAAGGCAAAGCAGTCTCCGTTGGTCTGTGGAAAGTTAAATTCGCGCTTCGAGGCCTCGTGTATAAACAGGAGCTTCCGGTTCGACCCAAGGGTGATGCCCACCGTGAAGTCCTCCCGTTCCGCGCGGCCGCCGTAGGCGTGGCTGTCATGGTGCTGTGGCTTCCACTGGGAGCCGTCGCGGTAGTAGTTGAGTCGCGTCGCGTACACGTCAACGTCGAAGTACTCAGAGAGCATATCAATAATTAGATTGAAGGTGGGGCTGATGTCTGTGGGGTTGTCGAACACCTGGTGCTTGCTCCACTCAATGAGGCCTCCCTCGCCAGACATGGCAGCGCCCGTAGACTTGACCAACTCCTCTTTCATTTGGTCGTAGAGCGTGAAGTCGGCCTCCTCGCACACAAAGTTGCGAATGTAGACCGTGTTGCCGCGCAGGATCGCGGTAAAGTCCTCAGCCAGCTGAGCGTCTATGCGGGCAGACTCGGAGCGCATAATGTCCGCAGCGTGTGTCAAGGCAATGTTTAGAAAAAGGGCACCTTCTTGGAGTCGCTGGAGAACGTACGCGTTCTTCCACGCTGCCGAGGCGCCATTTGGCTTGTCTACAGAGGGTGTGGCAGTTTTACGCTGCGCAGTCAGCATCTTTTTTTTTATTTATTTATTAAAGTTCGACTATATGTAGTTTTAGGACTAAAATGGAAAAAAGAGAGAAAGGGGAAATCGTGTATGTATATTATAAGTAGGGGCACCATTCACAATCGGTCGAAACTGGTTAAGAAGAAGGGAAGCAAATATTGAAGAAACCTTCTGCTTACTCAAACTCACAGAGGTTTTTCATGTTGTATGTCCTTTTTTTTTTCTTTTTCGTTAATCTTCAATCGCACTCTTTTCCTTGCACAGGTGTTGTGAAAGAGAAGAAAAATACAAAAAGTATCACATGTTAATAATAATAAAGACAGTGCACACTTTCACACCCACCACGTGAAACTAATTGCTAGCCTTTAGGTGCTTTCAGTTCAGATCTGTATTGTGCTATGAAAAAGGTGACAAGGCAAAAGAAGAACAGTAAAACCAAGCAACCAATACACATTAGTTTATCTTATCGCGAATAAAGGTTTGGAATCCTGGCACGTTCCGGGCACCTTGGTAGGCAATGCCGTCCTTGTTCTTCTTCGTGAAGAACTTGAGCGTCGGGAAGCCCTTGATGTCATACTTGGCGGCAATATCGCGGTGCTCCGAAGCGTCCACCTTGGCGATGATCACGTCATTGCCCTCCTTAAAATTTTCACTCAAAGCTTCCCACTCGGGCTTCATGTGGTTGCAATGGCCGCACCACGGCGCGTAGAACATGACAAAAACATTCTTGGAGGGGTCCTTCACAATGGTTTCGAAATTTTCGGGATTGAGCTCCACCACAGCGGCATTGGTGATGGCAAGAGTGCACACCGCGAGGAGGACAAGAAAAAACAACCGCTTCATATATATGGTAGGAGTGTGGTATTCGGAACAGATATAATAAGTAGGTTAGTAGAGCGAAATAAAAAAGAGGAAATGATGGTTTTTTTCTTTCTTTTATTGTTTTTGATATTTTTAGTTAAATTATAAAATCAGAGAAAATAAAAATAGAGAGGGAGAGAGAGAAAAGACAAAAATGCTTTAGCAGGATTAGACAGGCTAGTTCAATGAGGTGTTTAAAGAAGTTTGAAAATAGTAGCAATCATAAATGCAGATAGTGCCGCGTACTCTCAAAAACTCTGCCTAATTATTGAGTTTTAAAAAAAGATGAAAAAGAGTAGTATATCACATACAAGTGACACGAACATTAATAAAAGAGAAAAAGGCATTTCTCTTTTCTTTTCCTTTTCCTTTTTTTTTTAATTTCATTTACTTCTTGTTCTTGGCAATGAACGCGTTGAACTCCGCCACCATGCGGTTGCCAGCGAACTTGATTCCGTCCTTGTTGTCCTTCGTGAAAAACTTGAGCGTCGGGAAGCCCTTCACGTCGTTCTTCGTGGCAATATCACGGTACTCCGACCCGTCCACCTTGGCGATGATCACGCTGTCGCCCTCCTTGTAGAGCTCACCGAGCTTCTCCCACTCCGGCTTCATGTGGTTGCAATGGCCGCACCACGGCGCGTAGAACATGACAAAAACGTTCTTGGAGGGGTCGTTCACAATCTTGTCATAGTTGTCAGGGTTGAGTTCCACCACCTCGGCGCTGGCAAGCACCAGCATGCACACGAGCGCTAACAGCACTAAAAACTTGTTCATTGTTTGTGTGAAGTGGGAAGGCGGAAAGCAAACGGTAGAGAGAAAAATTTAGTAGATGAAAACTGTAGGGGAAAAAAAGAAGAGAAGAAGGGAGGGGGGAATAGGTGAAAGAATGGTGAGACGGAAAAGAGGGTATTATGTAGCAAAAGTAAAATTAAAGCAAAGCAGAAACAGAGGCACATAACGCATGACGTTGTACAGATGCGTCTGCACAGCAGAACATAGAGGTCCAGAATGAGACAGCTTTTCATGTTTAATTTAACTGCGAAGCAAATCAAATGAACAAATAGACAATCACATCAAGGTGAACATTCAGTTTCACCGCGCCGTTTGGTAGCACTGGCGCTATATTAGGTGTGATAGTGGTTGTCGGTGCGTCAGAAGGTGCCAAGACATGCTTCTCTAAAAAGTCGAATATAGAGCTCAGTTTTCGCGCCCCGACAAAATGCTCTGGTTTTTCTTTATTTCCGCTTTTGAAGAGCATCACAGTTGGGAAGCCGTTTACGTCATACGCCTGGATAAAAGCGTGGTGCTTAATCGAGTCAATTTTAGCAACAGTGGCATTATACTTGTTAAAACTCCCCAGTTTATTACTAAACTCTGTCCACGTAGGCTGGAAGTGGATGCAGTGGCCGCAGTAGGGGGAATAGAAGAGCACCAGTACGTTTTTCTCTGGATCCTTCACCAAATCGTTAAAGGTGGCTGGGGTTAGCTCTATGGGGTCCGCCGTCACTACATGCAGAGAAGATAAAAAGCAGATAAAAACAAGCAAACTTAGTGCAACACACGTACTAGCAGACTTCATGTTGCTACAACGTACACTAATAATAATAATAATAATAGTAATAATAATAATAATAATAATAATAATAATAATAATAATAATAATAATAAAGAAAGAGTGAAGGAGAGACAGGAGAGAGAGAGAGAGAGAGAGAGTTGTGTTAAAGGAAGCTAAAAAAAGAAAAAGTGGATGAGCAAGTGGATGCTACAAACACAAGCACAAGCTCTGCGCTACTCACGAACAGAAAAAAAAAGACGTTGCTCATTTTTTGTATAGAGAAAAAGAATTATATAAATATGTGCAGGCGCATAGCTACATGCTCACATTGTTTTCCCATATAGGTTTCTATAATATGGAATCTATTGATAAATCGACCGAGTTGAACTCGAGAACGAAACATACGCAACACACACACACACACACACACAGACGCACAAACATCTACGTGCAAAACTAAAAATAAACGGACTGTCTAACAAATGCAGCATCGTTTAGCTTGCATCTTTTATTATTATTATTAATATTATTCTAGTGTTCTATGTGGGTAGGTTAATGATCACCGTTCGTTTGTACTTGCAGGTGCGTAGTTATTTATTTGTTAACGTTAGAAGTAATAGTAACCACGAGTGTGTTAACTACTGCTCAACTTCTTTCGAACAATGCTGACCATTTCCTTGTTGGTAAGTGGCCGAGCATCCACTGTCTCGTCTACATCCTCGGCAGAACGTGGCAGCTCCTTGTTCTTCAGAAGCGCTACCGCCGTCGCATCCTCGCTCTTCGGCAACAAGTTCGCTCGCCGCAGGATGGTCTTGGCGGCGTTGCTCGCGATGGTTTCCTCCGACGTGGAGAGGGTGACGGCAGCACCAAGCGCGCCACCTTGGGCACGTCGGCTGAACGCTAACAGGTACTCTTCTAACCGTTGCTGAATCAACTGTAGACACGCCGAGGAGGTAGAGCGCAGCACCTTTTCCATGCCCGTCAGCTCCCGCAGCGCCGCGGTGCTGCACTGCAAGCCGTAGAACATGCGTTCGACATCGTTCAAAATGTGCTCCCACGTGCGGTCATCCTTACTGATGAACGACTCCTCCTCCAGCGTCTTGAACTGTGTCTCGCGCACCTGCGCCCGCATCGCCTCGATACGCATAGTGCGCCGCTTGTCCTCTTTACTGGGAGTACTAGGGCGCTTGAGCTCTTTCAACAGCTTCTGCTTCTCGGCTTCCAGTTCGCGTATAGAGGTCTCCAGCTGGTTCAGCTCGGAGAAGCATTGAAACCGCGTTTCTGAGCGACTATTGAGGTACTCGACGACGTCCTCGACGATGTCGGAGCCGGCAATCGCGGACAGTGTGTGAAAGAGCTTTTCATACTGTTTCACCTGAGACAAGGTTTCATCCGAATCTTCCAGATTGGAGTCGAGCGGCCCGTTGGAGCGCACGGACATATTCTTTGACCTTTGCTTTTGCTTCGCATTCTGGTTTTCTTCATTTTCCTTTTCAATCGTGAGCCGCTCCTTGCGCGTGGTGCGAATCGTTTTTTTCAGCTCGGTGAGACGGCTCTCGTTCTGCTCCTTTGCATGGGTGTCCTGCTCCATCACAGCTGTCAGTTCGTCAAACACCTTCTCGTAGCTGTCGTGCTCTTCCCGCTCCACCTGCTGGAGGGACGCGAGCTCTTGGAGGTGCTGCGACCGCTCCTGGAAGAGAAGATTGCAAACCTCAATCAGAAACGACATTTCCTTCTTCTTCTCCACGAGCATGTTCTCCTTGTGGCGGTAGTTACGCTCGTAGCGTGACTGGGCAATGAGCATCGCGTCAATCTCGTTACGCGTCTGCTTTGCCTCCGTCACGAGGTCGCCGAACTGCACCATTTCCTTGTCCAGGTGCAACTCTAACACGCGCAGCTGTCCCCGCGTGCCCTCGTTCTTCTCCTGTGCTAAGTGGATGCGCGAGTGGGCGTCCAGCGTGGCGTCAATGGAGAGCCGTTTCCTCTGCCGCTCCTGACGCTTCGCATCCGCGAGCTGCTGTCGCGTGAGCGCAAGGTTCGCCTCCGCCTCGGCGCACTCCGCGCGCTTCTGTGTAATGAGGTCCTTCGCCGCGCGGTACTTGTGCGTGCTGGAGCCTAACAGCTTAGACTCTCCTTGCGGCCGGCCGTTGATGCGCATCTTGTCCACCTCCTCCGGGGTCATGCTTTCCTGCATCCGCAAGTTTTCCAGGTGCTCTCTATGGGAAACATTTTCGCTTCGCAGCACCTCCAGCTCGCGGTTGTGCTGAGCCGACATGCGCTTCTCTTCCTCCTCCATCTCACGTAGCTGCATCTCTGCCTGCGACAGGCGGCGACGCAACACATCGACGGATGGCGACTGCGCGTTGCCAGGTGACGCGCCACGAGCCTTTTTTTGTGACATACAAGAAAGCGAACAGAAAGAAAGAAAGAAAGAAAGAAAGATTAAAAAAAAAAATTAACGTATAGAAATACAAGGAGTGGGCTAAAAATGGAATCTATTCTACTCTACGAGCAGTTGCGTCTAAAACCGTGTTAAATCTTCGTAGAATAGCCATACAGACAAGAACAAAAAAAAATGAAAAGAAAGGAGAAAACAGGAATATTATATATATCAAGCTAAAAAATCACATTAAGCCTATACCTTTGTTTAGGTACTGTAAAACTCATTAGTTTGAAACAGCAGCAACAACAAAAAAAATGATCTTTTCATCAGAGTTCATATATTATATTTTTACAACAATTACGGCAAAATTTAACTGAAACTACATGATTTGTGTGTATGTGGGTGTATGTGGAGAAAAGAGTACTTGGTCTAAAGCGAGTTGCAGTTGCCGTTTTTTAGCTTTTTAAGCGGGCGGGTGGATTTAATTCCATCCCCATCGTGGAGCGCACTAATTTTTCTTCCTCTGAAACAAACAAATGCAGAGATTGCGCTTCCAAAATGTGAAGCGTCCGCAGAGAGTCCTTCAGCTCAGCGGACGCCTTTAGAAGAAAGCCTGGAATGGTCTCCTTCAGCAACTGCAGCAAGGTTTGAGCGCGGTACACGTCGCCAGCGACGGCGCAGGAGCGAAAGAGATGTGTAATGATATCCATATTCACTGTGCTATTGCTGTACAGCACGCACAGATCGACGAGATTGAACACGCGACAGTCTCCTCGGCGGCTGAGAAGATCAGTAAGAGGTAGAATGATCTCCTTTGTGACAATAAGGCCGTGATACTTGTGGACGACGACAATGTTGTACGCGTCTTGCACACACTGTTCCTTGTGGGAGCCACAGAGGGCCTTGAGCACAATGCGGTGCGCTTCCTGAAGACTCTTTTGTGTCTCCTCGTCCAGCAAAGTCATACCGACGTCATCGGCGTCGTCGACGTCGTTGTACGTGCTCGCCTCTGCGTTGGACACACGTTTGGGCCGGTAGTTCACCAAGTTGCGCAAGGACGTCACCAGGTCCGTGTACACCACCTGGCGCACGTCCTCCTCAAGGTCGAACGCCTCCAGCAGGCCAGCCTTCCCCGCAATTAGCTCGCACTCAATGGGCACGCTGGAGGGGCAGCGGTCCGCCAGCTCCGTCGCGCTGCGGAGGAACGTGTCAGGGCTCTCCGTCTCCAGGCGCAGTGCCCGCAGCAGCGCAACAGTGAGTTCTGTCCGCACCTGCGTCTCGTACGTCTCATCGAGTTGGAGCAGGTTGCCCTGATTGGCGTTGTTCTGAAAAATGGCATCGGTCCTTTCCAACACGTACTGCAGGGCAAACGCCACTTGACCACCACCAGCAGGTTTGTTCGACGTCGTGAGGTGCTGCACCACGTGGAGGGCGCAGAGACGTGCAAGACGCAGATGTCGACGGTCACGTGCGAGAAGCACCTCGTCCGACCAGCCGTCGGCCTCCTGAGCAGCCTCGCTGTCAAGCAGAGCCGAGCGAAGCACAAACAGCGCCAGCCGACTCCCTAGCGCCTGATGCGTGACGGTGGAGCAGAGCTCTGACATGAAATGGAAGTACGCCTCGTCGAACGAGCCACTACCGTCCATGTCGGCGAGGAACAGCCGCAAAAAAGCAGAGATTGCATCGCCCACGTAGTCTAGGCGAGTGCTCGTTTCGTTAGCAACTAGCACACGCAGCAGGACGTCTGTAAAGCGCTGAAACCACTCCGCATCGACCTCGATGGGCGGTGTTCGTGCACGGCCTTCTTCGATAAAGAGGGTCGCGCTCTCTAGAAATAATGCCAAGGCTTTGCCGTCAGCAACGGGGGCACGGGAACTGAGTGGGACAACGCCACCCGTCATGAGAAGCGTCTCGCGGGATGTCGGCACGAAAAATGACTGCTGCTTCAAGTATCGTCCGGCGGAAAGTTTCCTTTTATTTGATGAAAAAGACTGTGTGCGCAGCTCCGCGTCTGTTTTGCCAGGATAGGACAGGACAGCGCTAAGCTCGACGTCGGCAAATATCAGCAGTCGTTCTCCTAACGTGGGCCACAGATGCACATCAGCGGGGTACACACGGTGAGAAAAGAGCTGCTGCACAATGCTAAAGAGGGTATCGGTTTCCTTCAAATCATACGCGTGAGCAGAAGCGTCGTCGATGCGCCGCCACACGTCTGCCACCTTTTGCGACGAGGGCGTCTTCTCTAATGAGTTGCTACTACTACATAACGCAGTTACGTCCTTCGAAAGGCCCACAAGCAGTTGTGAAAGTGTCGAGGGGGCACAAAACAGTGTAGGTGTTTTCCGCCACATGGTGTTACCCAGAGCTTAAGCAAACAAACAAACAAGAAACTGTAGGAAAAGGCGAAACTTGAAGAAAAAAAAAAGTATAATAATGGCAAAAACAACACGAAAGCAGGAAAGAGAGAAAGAAAACGAGGGAAGGAGTGAGGGATATGAATTCATCACTGGCATGTAATGGAGAATTGGTACAGCTAAAAGGAAAAAAAAAAGCTGTCGTAGTGTGCCCTAAAGTAATGACAAATCATCATTCGTGTTGCCCTGTGTGTTGTATGTTAGAAGAAGAAGAAGAATAAGAAGGGTATTAAAGGGTAAATTATGTAACAAAAAGGGGGTGTAGAGAGGAACACTTTATTTCTCTCTCTCACTCTTATTCTTGCCGAATACACTTGGGGCAGAAGCATTCAAAGTTCCGTTGTGCGCACAGTGCTTTTCGCTGTGGGTACGTGAGCGTCGTGGTCAAATTGGAATTGTAGTCAATGAACAGTTGCTCGCCATCGCGGATCTCCCGCGTCGAGATGAGCTGGCGCCCGCGCGCACCGGTGCCGACCACGGTGCAGTTCGGTTCACAACTGTGGTTGAGAAAGCTGAGCGTGTGATACACCGCTTCGCCACCCGTCATCAGAAACTCATTCGTTTGTACGAGCGCAAACAGCGAAAGAATCTCTTCCATGTAAAGGTGTGTCTGGTGCAGCGCGGTCGCCAGCGTGACGGCCAACGCACCCACCTCTGCCAGCGCAGTAGTGGGCTCGTACTCAGCGATGCCGCGCAGCCCCGCGATGCCAGGCAGGGCGAGCGGGTGCACCTGCCGCATGGTCGCCATGGCACAGACCTTTGCGACGGCGAGGCAGGTGAGCGCCGCCCTCGCCTCCGTGCCCTCAGCGTCCTCCGCGCCCTTCGCCCGCAGCGTCTCTGTCATACCGTCGCTCCACTGCGCGAAGAGCTCGTTGTGAGACGGGCAGCAACAGGCGTGGTACTGTGCCCACGCGGCCTCCTGGCACTCCTTGCTGCAGTACGTCTCGCGCTGGCAGTGCGGACACGTGACCTCCGCCGCCGTGTGTCCACCACGCAGGGCGGCTAGGCAGTGTGCGCAGTGAGCCTCGTCCATGCGCTGGACAAGTATCGGGTCGTCCGCTAGCAACGGCGTGTGCGGTGCGATGCGCTGTGCCGCATACAAACCGCGGCCGTAGGCAGTGTGGGTGGGCTCCAGCAGCTCAACTAGTGGAGTGGGCTGCACCCGCAGGGCACAGCGTCGTACAGCGGTGCTGGCCTCCCGCAGCGGCTCTGACTCCTTGACGACGAGCTTCTCGTCTTCCCACCCCGAGGTCACAGCGTGTTTTTGCCTTTCCTCTGTGTCCTCTACGGCAAGCTGCTCCAGCAATGCCTGCAGCTCTGCGCGCGACGGGGACGTGGCGGCGCCATCTCTGTGCACCAGATCCACGGGGCTGTGCACATCCTTGATGTAGCAGAGTCGCTGCTGCGCCTCGAGGCACTTGTCGCGGAACACGTCCTGTCCCGAGTAGCGCGCCGCTACTTCGCCGAGCAGCAGGGCGATCGGGTCGCGGGGGTGTCGGTTGAGGAGACGGATCGCATAGTCAGCGGCGAGCGCGTAGTTGCGAGTCATAGTCCAGTGCCACGCTCGCTGTTTGAGGTACGCATCTAACTCTTTATTGGATTGGCGCTTAATCCATCCGGTTCTGATTCGAGGCATCAGTACCTCGCTAGTTGCTAATTTGAATAAGAAGAGGATGGAAAGAAAAAAAAAAAGACACAGAGGAACATGTGGCATGGGATTGGAACACTATTAACCATATGAATTCAACGGAGAGACCCGCTTATGATACAATTCTGTTTTAGAAAAGGAAAAAAAAAACAAATTGCGCTATGATTTGAGTATATGTATTTGGATACAAATGTGATCTGTGCTTATGGTACACATACAAACAACGATGCAGCTGCAAACATCCTTTTCTATTCACTCGCTTTGTGTTTCCCAAATCACCTTCAGAATGAACAAGGCCGCATGCACAACAGCTAAGAAAATGTACACTATACAGAGAAGCGCGGGCACAATCGGGGTCAAGCGTGAGACGGTCCGCACATCTCGGGGTGGGGGTGACTCCGTGTCCACGCTCTTTTCCTGCTTTCCTGCCGACACTGGCGGTGCGCGGCCCATTAGCCGGTCCACACGAAGCTTGCTACGTTCACGCCTCTCCCTCACGTAGCGGCGCCACAGGAGCTGCTCGCGCAGATAGCACGCAAAGGCGCTCAGTAACCAGCCGAATGTGCCGAGCTGGAGAAGCATGTCGATGTCGCAGGGCACCACCATGTAGAGACCCACCAAATAGCAGGCAAGGGGTACACTCAACGAAACTAAAACAAAGCGCTGCATAATGATATTAGTGCGATGCTACCAATTTGCTTTTGTACTTTACTTTCAGAAGAGAGACAAAAAAATGCCGACGACAATTATAAAAGAGACATACAAAGGAGAGTGAGAGAGGAGGATGAGTATGAAGAGCAATAGAATCAACGGGAAACAACAACAACAAAAAAAAAAAAAAGAACGCCGCTCTACAGTGCAAAAGTAAAATGAAGAATAGCGTCAAACAACAATATATACATATATATATATATATATATATATATATTTGATGCGGGAATGCGTACGCCTCTCGCCATCTCTCTATGTGGGAAACAACAAGAAATCAAGTAGAAAATAAAAATTTAACAACACACAAATGAAAACAATAACAATAATAGTATTAGTAATAAAAAGTACACTATGCTCGATTGTTCACAGGCAGGATCGGCTTGCGCTGCATATAGCACGCCCGCGCAATGAGAAATATCCAATCCGCATTGGACACAATTTCCTCACACGTAGACACTACATGCTCTGTGTCTTCCGGCCGAATGAGATCAAAAGAAACGATCAACACCTTGATGGCGTTGAGCACCGTGGCAACATGGTGCGACGGGATCTGATCGAGGGCCTCCATGCACAGCGGCCACTGCACCGCTCTGCCCGCACCAGCGCCGCCTTTGCTCGCCATACTGCTTGGCTTCAGTGTGGACACAATGAGCCGCTTCACCTCGCTGAACGCCTCAAGAAAAATGCTCGCGGCAGAGGCGCCACCTTTCCGTCGGTCGTGCACCTGGCGGAAAAGACCGATGTCGGTGTACATGTTCAGCACGTTTCCCTTCAGCTGCGCAAAAACGTGCTGGGTCGCCTCGTCCAGACTCATCTGCGAGAGGACGTTGGGCGACAGCCGCTGCTGATCCACCATATGACACAGCCACGCGGCGTTGGCCGACATGACACCACCACCGGTGCGTACACTCTCTCTGCCGTTAAGAGAGGCGCAGCCATTGAGGTTGTCTGCAGGCAAGGCAGGGGGGAGCGCCACCTCCTGCGCCCCGCGTGCCGCCATCAGCTTCGCCTCTAACACAGCAATGCGTTCCTTCTCTACAGCCAGCTCCTGTGCCTCGTTTTCCTGCCGCTCCTGCAACACGTCGATCTGCTTCTGCAGCTGCAACTTCTCAAAGACGTCCGTGTGCGTGGCCTCCGCTTCACGCAGCTGTGCCTCCACCTTCGCGAGGGCCACGCTCGACTTCTCCAGGCGGCGGCTAAAGATGAACTGCACCAACTTCGAGAAGTAGCGCTGCGCCGTGCAGTACTGCGCCTGCCGCTCCCGCAGCGCGGCGACCGCCTCCAGGGACCGTAGCTGCCGCCGGCAGTCCACCCAGCGGCGCCACATGCACACGTAGGAGCGCAGCTGCTGTTCTTTCAAAATGGTGGCGTACAGCTGCGTGTACTTTTCTAGCGCGGTGGTCGTCGTCGTCGCGGTGGAGCGTCCGGTAATGGTGGTGGAGGTGGTGGCACCCGCGCGAGGGGCCGCAATCGTACTACCCGAAGTAGCGGCAGTTGCTGTCATCCAGCTCGCAAACGCTCGCCGCAGTGTCTGTTGCCGTGCCTTCTGCATCAAAAACGGAGCTCGCTCGGCCAGCTCTTGTCGTCGAGGCGCGCTGCCGCGCCACTGGCGCCAATGGAGAAAGTACGTCGCAAGCAACTGCAGCTGCGACGCCTTCTCCATCATCGCCACGCAGTCGTCCGTAACGTGGTGCACCTTACGACGCACAATGGCCGCCTGCCAGCGCGCGAAGAGCGTCGTCAGCCGCGCCCGATTCGTCGCCTCAGCGAGGGCGTTGGCGAGAAAGTAGCGGCGGAATCGCTTCTGCTGCACATCATAGAAGGACGCCCATTTGGTGAAGTAGCGGCGCGTCAGCTGGTACTGGTTTCGGTTTTCCATCTGCTCTGCACTGTCCTCTAGGTTGGACCGAACAGTGCGGTATGCCACCTTCTTCTTCCAGTGTTCGTAGTACTTGAGCAAAATGCGCTGCTCGTTGAGCTGCTCTAAAATAATCACGTACTTTTGCTTTCGCTCAATCTCCTTTTGCTTCAGCAGGCCGAGCCGCTCGCGCCACGCGGCAGTGTCCTCCGTGTCCTTGGCCACCACCTGGTTGAGGGCCACAATCGAGCGGGACATTTTATCCTCCAGTACGTTATAGTGACCATACCACACGTTGTTCGTGCCGTTGCTCGACAGGGACAGCACTTGAAACGCCTCGACAGCGCTGAGAGCGTGAAGAGAGCGCACGCGGTGGGTGATGGCGCTGCCGCCGCCCTGGCGACACGCCGCCATGCCCTCCTGGATGACCTCCTCCACCCCAAAGTTGTCGTCGGCGTTCGCGCTCCACCGCTCAATGAGCCCATCGGCGTAGGCAACAAACAGGCTCTTCGTGATCTCGTCTGCGAGAAGCGAGCGCACGCAGGGCTGGACGGAGATGCGCTTCAGCAGTTTGCAGCCGCCGGCCGCACTGCAAGAGCCGCCCAGCAGCTCCTCCTTCAGGCGGTTGCGCCAGACGGCGACGACAGAGTCCTCGGCACACGAGAAGACGTAGTCGCCAATGACGGTCAGGTCGTTCACCCGCTTCGTGTGCCCGCGCAGATTGTTTGTGTGCTGGCCCGTGCGGATGTCCACGCCAAAGATGCAGCCAGAGTCAAGGCCGCACAGCACCACATTGGCGGTGTTGCCGCGCGTGATGCACGTGAGCCTGCCACCGCCCTGCGGCTGGTTTTTGCTGACACCGGCCTCGATGCCCATCACACGCGTGATCGCCTCAAAGTTTTTGCGCTCTGTGTCCCAGTGCACGAGCACGCCGTCCTCCGACGCGGAGACGATGGTGCCGTCCTTCAGCGCCGCAAAGGCGACAATGGACTGCTCGTGAAAGTGCCCCTTCGTGAGGAAGCGGTTTACGAGGTGGTCAAAGACGGCTACGGTGCCGTCGCTGTACCCAACCCACATGTGCGCCTCCGTCGCATGCAGCGCGGTCGGCAGCACGCCGCCGCTGGCGACAGAGCCTTCGCGCGAGATGGAGCCCGTGCGGTGGTTGTAGTCCGCGACATCCGCGCCGAGTGCCGGCAGCGAGACGGTGAGCTGACCGGTGACGCAACTATAAATGTCAAGGCAGCCCGTCGCACGGTTTGCTGCCCACAGCGCGGCCGACTCCCGCACGACGGCGATGCAATCGTACTGCCCTTGGAAGGAAAAAGAGACGCGGCCAGCGATGGGCTCGTACCGCTCTCCGTTGACCTGGGGCAAAGGGGCCGCGTTAGTCGCACCACTAGAGAGTCGCGCAGAGAGGCGCGACACTGGCTTTGCCTCCTTCACCTCCATGGGTGCTGCTGTTGCTGCTGGAGCGGGTGGTGTTGGTGTCGGTAGCGCCGGCGGTGGCGCGGTAGGAGGCGCCACTGCTACCATGTCCGCATGACGGGCTTGCGTGGCAATGGGGAGGGATGGCGACAGGAGCGGTGGCTTGGCGACGCGCTTGACAACAGCGCTCTTCTTCTTCGCCGCTGGCGTTCCTACAGCGTTGGGTGTGCTCGCGACGGGCGGCGCCGCTACAGCCACCTTCTTCAGGGTCTTCTTCTTCTCGGTGGTGCCGGAGAGGGGTGGTGCCGACTTTCGGGCTGCAGGCGTAGTAGGGGCATCCGTGGCGGCAGTGGTGCTCGTGTGCTTTGTCGCCTTCAGCTTCCCTGGGTGATGCATCTCTGTAATCTAAATTGAGCAAGTGTTTGTCTTCCACTTGTTGCTATCAAAGCAAATTAAAAATAAAAACAAAAAAGTAATTTAAAAAAAAAAACGATGTAGACTTTTACGAGCATATGGTATTCAAAAAGAAAGAGGAGGCGAGAACAGTAAAATTGTGAATAAAATCTACCAGATAGAAAGGAAAGGCAAATGAAGTGTCCTAATGAGAGGGTGTGCAGCTCAGCACGATCTCTTTTTTCTGTTATTGTTTAACTTGTGTTTGTACACATACAAGTGTATGCTAGCAAAATAAATATATATATATATATATATGTAAAGAACACATTATAATTGACGCCAGGAGCAAAAGAAAAACAACTAATAATAAGAAACAGAAAAAAAAAGGTATCACAATCTTTTTTCTTCCAAAATAAAGGATCATGAAACTCGACAGGGAAATAATAAAAAAACAAAAACAAAAAACGATGATCGCTTTCAAACTGTTAGGTATATACACCCTCAAACAAAAATACGGGCACCCAATCCACGGGGATTAAAATTGAGAAAAAAAAAAAGAAACGTCGACGAAAAAGGAGAAAGAAATAAAAAAAAGAAAAAGAAAAAAGGAAACCAGAACTTCACTAGTATTACTTTTATTGATTATTCAAGTATGTGTGTGTGTGTGTGTGTGTGTGTGTGTGGATAGGTCCACTTCTTCTTTTGTTTTAAAAGACACCATACTCTGCATCGCCACCGCACAGGGTCACTTGCTTCCGCGACATGGCGCTGCTGGCGGCGGACTGCTTCATGGAGCTGGACTTGGGTTTTTCGTCCGCCTTGTACTCAAACGTGCACTGCGTGCTCGATGACGCGGGCGGCAGCAGGGGCTCGTCCATATCCGTGCCACAGCTAAAGCTCGTGTTGGAGTTGATGTACTCCTCGTTGAAGAGCATGCTCCACGCCTTCTTCGTCTCCCGCACGACCTCCGGACTGTTCAGCCAGAAGACGTCAATGTCCTCGATGCCGAGCAGCGTGAGTGTCTGGTAATACTTGACGTGCGAGGTGCGGTGCGTGTGCAACAGCAGCGTGAGGCCGACCGTCGGGATTGGATTCACGTTCATGCCCATCAGCGCGGCCTGGCGCTGCTCCTCCGTGTTGCGGTTGGCCGCCGGCGCCCGCGAGAGCACCGACGCCGTGCGGCGTGTGAGGTTGCTGTCGCGGCTCGTCTTCTCCTTGTTGAGTCCAGACGGTTTCTCCGCGGCCGGCTGAGGCAGGTACTTGTCGGGGTCCGCAAAGCTGATGTTATTCATGAGGTCGTAGTGGGGGCCGAGGATGGACGCCTGGTGGCCGACCGGGCCGCGCGGCGCGTAGAGGTTGCCCTCCGAGTCCGCCGTCGGCTCAAGGACGAGCGACTGGTCAGACCGGTGGGCGGCGACGCGGTAGGCGTAGAGCGCGAGGTACTTGATGTAGCGCGTCCAGTCCAGCTGCAGCGACCGCAGCACACTGTCGTGTTTGATAAAGAGCCGGTTGGTCGCGAAGAAGGACTTGAGGCCGAGCGAGAAGGCACCCTCGCCCTGCTCCTCAAAGTAGGAGGAGATGGAGGGGTCCAGCACGGTGCTGAGGTCGTGCGCCGCGTCGATGCCGCGGAGCTTGTTCACGTTCTTGAAGATCTCTTCGTTTCCGCTGCCGAGCGCGCAGATGGGCAGCGGCGACACGGCGAGCGTGTCCTGCGTCGACACCTCCTTCGCGTTGGGCACACCGCGCAGCTGGCGCTCCCAGAAGTCGTACCGCAGCCACTCTAGCTCGCGCTGGGCGGAGCGTACCATCAAGTTCCAGATGTTCTTACTCGCCGCAATGGCGTCCTTCGCCGCCGAGGCGTGGCGCTTCTGCTCGATGAAGAAGTTGCGATAGTTGCAGTTGAGCACGCGCCCACAGACGGCCTCGCAGTCCGCGCGGTACTTGCCCGGGCAGCACGTCACTTGGGAGTAGTGCACGACCATCACATCAAAGGGCGGGATGATCACCGCGTCGTAGTTGGCCGCCTGCACGGCGAGGAAAAAGATGTACCGGCAAATGGCAATGCGCAGGTGAATGGCACCCAAGTCATTGCCGTACACGATGGGCTCCGTCTTGCTCAGCTTGGGGTCCGGCTTGTGCGTCTTCTGCGAGTCCTTCGGGAAGAAGAAGCGCTCCGCCTTTTCAAACAGATGCACGGCCTCACCGTGGCTGTAGACCGTGTCGTCGTCGACGGACAGGTCGACCTTGAAGTAGCCATCGCGAAGCAGATTCACCACCGTCTTCACCGTGTTGCCTGTGTAGAGGTCGCTCCGTAGCTGGATCTCGTTGATGCACTCGAGCTGCATGCCGCAGATCTCGATCGGGATGCGCGTGCGGTACGAGCTCATGTTGTGATTCGCCTTCCACTGCTCCCACTTGAGGTCTTTCAGGTAGTTCAGCTTGGCGATATCAAACCACTCGTTGCGCGCCTTGGAGGGGTTCTCCGCGAAGGGGCACCCCGTCACGTTCAGCTTCTTCAGGTTCTGGAGCGAGAAGAGGGTCATGTTGGGGTCGTCCAAGTTGATGTTGTCAGAAATGTCGAGCTCTTCCAAGTTGGTCATCTTGTGGAAGTACTTGGGCACCGTACGCAGCTCGCAGGCTCGCATATAGAGCCGTTTGAGTGGGATGGGCTGCGCCACGCTGGCAATGCGGCCCGCCTTGCTCAGCTTGCTCATGCTCACCTTGCTGCTCGTGCTCACGCGATCGGAGTTCGACACGACGTCGTCGTCCTTCTCGGTTGGCTTGGTGTCCTTGGTCGCGGCGTTCGTGCTGGTGGCCGTCGCCGCCCCGGCGCCGGTGGGGATGCCGGCGCGCTTCGGCTTGTTGCTGCTGTCGCCCGAGGCGTCGTCGAGGGCACCGCCGCTGCTGATGCGCGAGATGCGGCGGACGAGCCGGCCGGCGAGGACGTCTAACGTTTCGATCGGGTTCTCGGAGATGTCGAGCGTGCTCAGCTTCACGAGCTTCACGACGGCCGGGGGCACCGACGTCAGCTGCATGCCGCGGATGTGCAGCTCCTTGAGCGTGTTGGGAATGTATTTGCCAAAAAAGTTGTCATTGTTTGCGTCAAAGTCAAAGTTGTTGTTGGAAATATCTAAAAGGGTGAGGGTGGAGATCACCTTCACGCCGCCGGGAAGGCCCACGCCGTTGAGACCGCAGTTGGCGATCCGTAGCTTCTTGAGCTTCATGAGCCCAAAGTTCGCCTCGTGCAGCTTGATGTCCGGGTTGTTGGACAGGTCGAGCTCGGTGAGCGTCGTCGTCAGGGCGAGCACGCCGGGCGGCACCTGCTTGAAGCCGCAGTCCTGCACCGACAGCACCCGCAGGCTGTTCACGCGCGTCAGCACATCCAGGCCCCAGTCGACGTTGATGGGGTTGTTGTTCACACTAATTCGCTTGAGGCTGTAGAGCTGTGTGATCACCTCCGGGAGCCGCTGGAACTTGTTACGGTCGAGCTCCACCTCTTCTAACTTGGACAGCACCGCAAGCTCGCGCCCGAGACCGTAGAGGCGGTTGTCCGACAGCGTCAGAGACGTCGCCGTGCGGTGCATGCCATCCTCGCTGAGGGAGTTGATCATATCGGCTGTGAGAGAGTCCATGTTACGCCCGCTGAAGTCCACGTTACCAGCACGGCCGACGTGCACACCTTTGCCGAAGACAGCGCCCTCCATGCGGCTCGACCCTGACTTAATGCTGGACGTAATACTATCGCTTAGCACCAGCTCGCCGTCCTCCGGGATCTTGCTCGTGCTGCTCGTGGTGCGCGACGGTTTCGTCGACTCCGTCCGCTGCGGCTTCATGGACTCTGTCCGTTGCGGCTTGGCGGCAGCCGGCTCCTTACTGGAGGTGGCCCGGCTGACAGTGGAAGGTTTCTTTGCCACGGCCGGCTTACTAGATGTGGTGTTGGAAGAAGGCACAGGCGCCTTTGGCGACGGGGCGCCAGAGGACGAGGGTGTAGAGCTTTTGCAGCCCATAGAAGTTAATGGTTGGACTTGTTTTTGTTTAACGTTGTAGGCTACGTACTATGATGTGCCCCAATTCGTAATACCAAATTTATAGATACAGAAATTTTTTTTTACACTAATTAGTTGTTGTTGTTATTACGCGTGTTCTTCTTCTTTAGGAGTGCTAATTTTGACAAGGAAAAACAAACAAACAAAAAAAAAAAGAACAATAATGTATATAATCAAATAAAAAAGAAAAAGGAAAAAAAAAGAATCTCTTTCGAGAGGATACTGAGTAAAACTACTAGAATGCAATTCAATTATAAATATATATATACTGATCTTAAACAAAAAAAAAAAAAAGACAGGAAGATAGCAACATGGAATAAAAGTATTTCAATCTCAGTAAAAGTGAGAGAGGGAAAAATTCATACAGGAGATTTTAGCAATTATTTACTTCTTTACTTTTGCTGTTGTTGTTGTTAGTGTAGATGTACAATTATATGTATATAGTTGCCCCGTTAGTTCACAGGCATCACACGAAGCTGACCCGCAATCGTTAGAGCGTTCGTACGCCACAGTCGCACCAGGTCCTCGTGGACGTGCACCTTTATCTTTCGCTGTGCCCCGTCGATGGTATGCGCGCTAAACACGCGATAGATCTTGTAGCGCTCCCCAAAGCGGGCAGCCAGCAGCAGCTCTGCGATGGACAGTTCAAAATCCTTTTTGGTTTGTGACACCGTCGACTTCACCTCGGCGAAGAAGAGGACATCTTTCGTATCGTTGTGGCGCTGATGATGTCTTTTTTTCTCGTACACCACAATATCATACGGCGCACCCGTCTCTGCCTTTTGGTTCACCCACACGACCTCCACCTGAGGCGTCTCCGCGTACTGTGCGCACAACAGCTCGTACACATGCCGCTCTGCCGCTACCGAGTCTGCGGGGGCACTCCCGTCTGTTCCCGCAGCTGTGACTGCCTGTCCTTCCCGCGGTCGCTTGCGTGGCGCTGGCAGTCTTCCAAAGGCAATAAATCGGTCCTCCTCTTCTTTTTGTTTCTCTTCTTTTTTATTTTCGTTATCCAGAGAGGGCTGCTGTTGTTGGCCTATGCTGTTCTCTGCCTCTTGCAAAGCGGTGCCTGGTGCGGCCGTGGTGTCGTGAAGCAGTTGGGTAAAGAAGGCATCTGTCCACTCATTCGCTGACGGAGGTGTACGCAGTAAATCGTTCCCCATATCCATTGGCATGGCAGTAGAGCGCTTCTGTTGCTGAAGGTGATGGTGTGGCCGTTGACCATGTGCAGGCGTGCTGTACTTTTGAAACCAGAACGGGCGCTCAAAGCCGCTGCCGCCGTAGGGAAAGTGAATACGATCCGTGTAGGGCGCCGTTGCCACCTGAAGAGGTGCACCACTGTCGCCTGTAGAGTTGCATCCAACATAAGCGCTTATGTCCATCGTCGCTGCCGCTTCTGCGAGGGCTCGCTTCATTTCTACGTGGTCATCTTCTTCTGCTGCTAATGCATTGGGTGTCCGGCCCGTACTCTCCCGCGGCAGCGCACCAAAAGCATTGAGAACCTCCAATAAGGTGGTGAAGAGCGCTCTAGCTTCGCACAGGATGGCCTCGCCAGGCGAAAGAGGGAAAAATAAATCGCACAAAACCTCCGCCACTATGGTTGTGGTGAAGACACTCGATTCCTCAAAGTAGAGTACGTTGATTGGCTCGACATAGCGCACCGAGAGCCGCTGGCGCATGGTGTACACCCCTGTATACGAGGGTGAGACCACCTGGCGGCAGTCGTGCAGTTGGCACAGCAACTCCTTCCCTTGACCGGAGCCCACGATAATGGAGCGTAGCCGTGCGCGCAACAGCGGCACACTCGCTTGATAGAAGGCAGGGTGCCGGGTGCACAGGAAGGACTGGAAGAAGGGCGCCGCGTGCGCCAGCAAGGCGTACCAGCGGCTCCCCTCCGCGGACTTGGTGAGATGCAGCGGCGGCGCTAGCGGCACGATGGAAAGTTGGCTGTCCTTCTCGACGGCGTGCACCCCACAGCGTCGCAGCACCGCCTCGACCGCCACGTGCGTCCGCGCGGTCGGGAGCGGCAAGATGGTGCGGAGAGGAGAAGCTTCTGTCGCGCCGTCACATTGGAAGCGTGCCCCGTCGTACCCAAAGCACTCGGTGCCGCCCATGTAGAGACCGTCCATCCCGCGCCACCAGCGGCCGGCGAGCGGGAAGAGATACTCGAGCTCGACCTCCGCAGGCAGCGCCGCGATCAGGGAGGCTGTCGCCGCTTGCACCGTGGTGCCGTCCGCCGCGGTCGTGAGAGCGTGTGCAAAGTGCACCTCCACGCACGCACACGTCAGAGCCATAAATTGTCTTGTGAAGCTCTCCGTGAGGTGATGCAATGGCAGGGTCGACCGCAGCGTGTGGCACCACGCCACCCAGCAGCCCACGGAAGGCACCGCCGACACGCCAAGCACACCACAGAAAAGGTCTTTTAGCTGTTCACCTTCGCTTTTGCTTTCCCCAAAAGTGCCTTGCAGATAACGATCAAAGCGAATGGGGCTCTCCTCTACACTGGCAGAAGCCGTGTCGAGCGGCTGCCAACAGACCGCATCAGCCGCACACATCTCTGCGATGACAAACTGATCATCTGACGTGTTGCCAGCGTCTCGTGCCTTCGGCAGTGGGATAAAAGGGCGGTGAGCCAGTACCGCCTTATCACATGCGAGCTGCTCTGCGGCCTCTGCCAAGCGTAGCCACACACGACGAAGGCAATGCCGGGAGACGGTAGCGCCCACTGTAAGAGCAGCCAAGCATGCCACCGCGTCACGTGGAGAAAAGGGCGACCCTGTTTGCAGCAAGGCCTCCAGTGAAGCACTTGGTGTAGTGTGGGGTACAGTGCGCGCTGCAGACAGTGTTGTTGCTGCCACCATTAACGGTGATGGCTGTTGTTGTGGCACCGCTTCGCTGATAAAGCCTTTGGGCTGGAGGAAGCCCAAGTCTAGTTTCATCACCCCGCTATTGTTTCCTTCCGAGATGGTAGGCACCACAACGGTAGAGGCCACACGTTCCACAATGCTTCGGCGGGACCGAGCACCACCGCCGCCGCGATGCACCACAGCAGGCGGTGCTGTAGTAGATGTAGCCAGTGGCTGTTGAGATGGTGCTGCTGGTGTCGTAGTGATGGTGGTCTCTACCGCATTCCCCATGCTACCGTTACTATCCGTCGTCCTCAAAGAACCGAAGCGGCACTCCAGGTCGTACCCGCCATCTGGTCCGTCACTGCGTGTCCACAGCGCCGAGGGCACATGGCAGCGCTCCTTCTCCGCCGCACTCATGTTCACATGTACCGTCAGCGGTCTTTCGCCATTGTCCGCTGCGAGGGCGTCGTCCAGGCCCTCGACCAGTCGCTTATACAAGAGCGAGTTCTGTGCCTGCCGAACATCGTGTGCCCATGCACACCGGGGGAGTTGGGACGGCCGCCGCCCAATCTCCTCTCGCAGCGCGTACAGAAACGCGGGAAAGTGCTCCACGTGGAGCCCCAAGGAGGCGACGTGTAGGTTCGGTCGCGGAAGCGCGTCCGAGGGATACGTTTTTAAAAAGTGCTGAAAGAAGTGCATCACCACATCCATGACGTCGCCATTGCTCTGCAAAATGGACACCGCCTCCTCGTTGTACAACACGTACTCGAGCACCTGCTGGCTGCGGACGGGCAGGATGGGTGTACGGGCGTGCACCTTAAAGTAAATTTGGGCAAGCGGCAGCTGCTGCAGTCCGCCGCCGAGGCCGAGCGCCGCATAGTGCTCGAGATGGAGCGCCTCACAGATCTCACACTCGAGATCGTAAATGGTTACTAGGGGTCGGCAGCACACCGCGGCAAGTAGCTTTGATGTCACGAAGGCCTGGTTTTTAGCGTGGCGGCAGAGCGCGGGGATCTCTCCGACCGTGAAGGGCAGCACGGCCGGCAGCGGCACTCCCCTGGTCGTCTGTCCTTGGTCAACGCGCTCCTCGCCGATGAACAAAGCCTGCTGCAACTCCTGAAGGACGACCTCCACGGTACACGGCCCCTCCTGCTCTCGGTGGGCTTCGATGATCTGCTTTGTTATGGAGTCCACCTCGTGCAGACTCCACTTGCCTCGTGCTGGTATGCAGGCGCTAGAGGAGGTCATGTTCATGAAGGAGGAGGAAGAAGAAAATGGCATGAATGCGTGTCCAGTTACGTAGTTTTTATTGTACAATTGCTAAAGTTATTAGTTACAGATATATAATTTAAACGTGTATTTGTTTTTCTTTTTGTTTGTCTGATTTACTCGATTTTATTGTTTTACCCCCACAGCATTAAAAAAAAAAAAAGGAATGTTTAGAAGAGAGAGAAAAAGTTATCTTTAAACGCACTATATACGTGTGTATCTTTTGGGAGAAAAGGGAGAAGAAGAAGAGGAAAGGTATTTTTTTTTTTTTGTAATTAATTTTTTTGAGCACATGACTTGAAGGGCCAAGCATAGAAAGGTGTAGATAGTGTTTCTCTTATTGTCCTTATTATTCCTATTCTAATTAATATATATATATATATATATATTTGGATTCACACGTTCTTGTGAGGTTTAGTAGCAATTGCTGCATGGCCATAAAGACTGCAGAAAACACGGGAGCACAAAACGAATAGCACGTCCCAGTCAGTAGCTTCTACATCTACTGAAACATATTTTGACGCCAAAGAAAAAAGCATGTGTGCTCCAAAAAAGAACAAGGAAGCAAAGAGAAGGATCCATTTGGAACGAATAACATGGGAGTAAGGAAAGCACAGGGAACCAATAAAACACGCGAGGGAAGAACAGGAAATGAGGGACAACGTGCACCTCAAAAAAGAACTAAACTACGGCAACGGTATTAACACGATGAGAGCCCAACTGTGTTAATGGTCCGGTTGCACAGAAAATCTATTGCACAAACAAGCGAACAAACAAAAAGAAAAAAAAAGAGAACTAAAATACACTTCACCGTGTATTCGATTGCAAAAAAAAAAAAAAAAAAAAAGGAACAGACAAATGATTCTATCCGATTATTGTGTCGTCACGCTCTTGGCCAAGTTGCGCGGGCAGTCCACATTGTTGCCCTTCAACAGCGCCAAGTGGTACGAGATGAGCTGCAGCGGAATAATGTTCACGATGCACTGCAGGCAGTCCACCGTGCGTGGCACCACCAGCACCCGCGTGGCAGCCTCCTCGAGCTCCTTGTCGCCCTCCACATTCGTGATGACGGTCACGCGCCCCTTGCGCGCGTGGACCTGCTGGACCGCCGTCTTGGACTTGAGAAAGTGCTTGTCGTTCGAGCAGATCGCGATGACAGGAATCTTCTCGTCCACAAGGGCCAGCGGGCCGTGCTTGAGCTCCCCCGAGTTGATCCCCTCCGTGTGCACGTACGTCAGCTCCTTGATCTTCAGCGCGCCCTCCATCGCCGTCGCGTAGTCGTTGCCACGGCCCAGCACGAGCAGGGAATGGCACTGGTTCAGTTCCGCCGCGATCTCCGTCACGGCGGTGGCCACCTGCGCCAGCACGTGGGTGAGGGTGGCGGACAGCTCCGACATGCCCTGAATGATCTCGCGCCGCCGCTCCTGGGCAGCCACCGAGTCCTTGCTCAGCATGAGCGCGATGAGCATCAGCACGACGATCTGCGACGTGTAGGCTTTGGTGGACGCGACGCCGACCTCCTGGCCGGCGTTTAGGTGGCACCCAAAGTCCGTCAGCCGGCTGACGCTGGAGCCGACCACGTTGGTGATGCCGACGCAGAGCGCGCCCGAGTCGCGGCAGTGCTTGAGCGCCATCAGCGTGTCCGCTGTCTCGCCGGACTGCGAAACAAAGACGCACGTGTCGTTGCGGTAGATGCGCGGGAGGCGGTCCACAAAGTCGGAGGCGTTCTCCACCATGACCGACACCGGCAGCAGCTCGTCCCACACCGGGCGCACCGCGTAGCAGCTGTTGAGGGACGTGCCGCACGAGATGAGGATGAGGCGCTGGCTGTGTAGAACAGACCGTATGTTCTGCGCCGTGAAGCCGCCGAGCTGCACGAGCTGCCTCGAAAAGTCCAGACGGCCCCGCATGCTGCCGACCACCGAGTCGGACTGCTCGCAGATCTCCTTCAGCATGTAGTGCTCGTAGTTACCCTTGGACATGCTCTCCAGCGTGATCTCCAGCTGTTCAAACGGGCGGTACGCGCTCATCTCGCCGACCTCGCGCGACGAGTAGAAGGAGACGCGACCGTTCTTGTAGTGCACAATGTCGTCGTCGTCCAGGTACACCGCGTTCGTCGTGTACTCCACGAAGGCGAGGCAGTCCGACGCGAAGAAGACCTCGACGGCTTCGTCGTCGCCGATCAGCTGGAAGGCGCGGCTCGCCTGCCAGTCCCCGGGGCCCTTCTTGTGGCGCACGCCGAGGACGAGGGGGGAGCCTTTGCGCGCGGCCGCGATCTCGTCAGGGAAGTAGACGCTCGTGATGAGCAGCGCGTAGGCGCCCTCGACGAAGTCGGTCAGCTTCGTCATAAGCTCTGGGAAGGTGAGGCTCGTGTTTTTGCGGTAGAGATACTCCGCGAGCACGCAGATGACCTCTGTGTCGGTCTGCGAGTAGAAGTGGTAGCCCTCCTGCACCAGCATCTCCTTCACGCTCGTGTAGTTGGTCATGATGCCGTTGTGCACCACGACGAACTCGCCCCCGTTGCTGCGCTGGGGGTGGCAGTTGCGCTCCGACACCTCGCCGTGGGTCGCCCAGCGCGTGTGGGCAATGTTGACCGAGTGCGAGCGCACCTGCCCTAGCGGCGGCAGGTTGGGGTGTGTGTCGGCCGAGAAGACCTTTTCCGCGAGGTGGCTGATGTTGCCCACACTGCGCACAAAGACGTGGTTCGGGTCGTCCTTGTCCTCAACAATGTCAACGTGCGTCTTCGGGTCCGCCGGGTCCTGGCGCTGCGGGTCCGGCACACGATCTATGCAGAGCCCAGCACTGTCGTAGCCGCGGTACTCCATCATTTTGAGCCCGTTAATCAGCTTGTTCAAAATATCCTTCACCGTGACATTGTGGTTGAAGTTGGCGTAGCCGAAGATGCCACACATGCTTATTATCAACCGAGAGGAGGAGAGAAGAAGTGAGTGAGTAACTGAACCAGGAGTGAGTGAGTGAGTGAGTGGGTGAGTGAGAGTTGTGGCTAGGTGGGAATGGAAAAAAAAAATGAAAGAAAAAATGAACAATGTTTGTTAAATTTTGTATATGAATGTGCAGTCCTAAAAACACAAACAGTTAAAATGTATAGTATTGCTAAAAGGCTGAACGTAGATAGTTATATATGTAGAGGGGGAAATGCAAATGTGTCTACCTAAATGTATTTTCACTAGTTATAGATGTATGGCGAATACTTGAAAGGGGTAAAGGGAAAGAAAGTAGCCAATTTTAAATGGGGGGCAATTGAGAACAAGGAAAAACAACAACAAAAAAAAAATGCGTAGATGGTACGTAGGAATGCAATATCTCAAAGAAGAAAAGGAACTAACACATCTGTGTAGTATTAGTTTTTTTTTTTTAATTTTATTTTATTATCAATAGCAAATGGCATTGAAGTTTCAGCGTAAGTGGAAAAAAGTAATTATTTTTTAAAAAAAGGCATATATGTAATGAAGATTAGTTTATTAAATGAAAATGACAACAACAGCAACTAACAGCACCCTTATCTTCTTGCATCCTCTCGGCTATACCTTATACCCAATCTCGTACCCCTCCTGCACGGCACGCATCAGGTCCTCCTCGCCGCGCCCTTCGCCCGTGGTCGCATCACGGCAGGAGCCAGCGACGTAGATGCTAAAGTCGCGCAGCATCTCTCCTCGTTCATCCGCACCGTCCTTCTTCCACTCGTAGAGCCAGGTGCCGACGGAGATGTTGGGCAGCATGCCCTGGCACCAGATGATGGTGTCGCACGGCACGACGAACTTCTCCGGCAGCGGCGGCAGCGTCGACACGTGGACGCCGTCCTTGTCAATGTTGTTCACCATCGCGTTCTTGAGAATGGTGCCACCGTGCCGCCGGATCCACAGCTTCTGCGACCACCCCGTCCCCTTCGAGAGCTGGGCGTCGTAGTGGATTTTGCTGAAGAGCACGACGTCGCGGTTGTTGCGCGGGGCGCGCTGCGCGGACACCTCCGGCGTGAGCAGGCTGCCGTCCTCCATGTTGACGCCCCACTCGTCGAGGAAGTAGTCGATGCTGCGCGAGACGCGCTGGTCGTGCAGCAGGTAGGAGGCGACGTCGTGCGCGATGGCGCCGTTGCCGAGGATAACGACGCGGCGGCCCGCCCGCACGCTGCCATCGAGGATGCGCTCGAAGGGCACGATGATGCGGCTCTCGCTGGCACCCGGGAAGCGGTGCGACGTGTACGGCTTCGGGATGCTCCCCGTCGCGAGCACGACTGCGTGGAAGAAGTTGTGCTGGTTCGCCATCTCCTCGCGCGTGAACTCCGTCTCGGTGAGGATGTTGATGGAGGAGGCGCGCAGCTGCCGCGTCCAGTACTCGAGGATCGCCTGGTAGTTCTCCTTCCCGGGCACCATCTTGGCCCAGTTGAGCTGGCCGCCGACGAACTTGCTCTTCTCGTAGAGCGTCACGTCGTGGCCGCGGCGCCAGAGGGTGAGGGCGCAGGTGATGCCCGCCGCGCCGGCGCCGACGACGGCGACCGACTTTTTGTAGGGCGACGGCATCCACGAACGGTCGAGCTCGTACCCCGCGATGGGGTTCAGCGCGCAGGTGACGCGTTGAGTCGTGTAGAGGCGGTTGACGCAGTGGTTGCAGGCAATGCACGGCAGAATGTCGTCCGGGCGCTTCTCCGCCGCCTTCTGGATGAACTGCGCATCCGCGAGGAGCGGACGACCAATGCCGACGAGGTCGCACACGTTGTGCTCCATCAGCCGCTCCGCGACCGCGACGGAGTGGATGCGGTGCGACGCGACCACCGGGATGTGCGACAGCCCCTCCTGCGCGAGGCGCTGCTTGAGCAGCTGGCAGCCGCGCGCGAAGGCGGCCTGCGGCACGAACGACGCCATTGTCTGGACGTACGAGTCGTGCATGCCCACGCTCGTGTTGATCAGGTCGACCCAGCCCTTCTGCGCGAGCAGGGTCGCGATCTGCAGCGTCTCGGCGAGCGGCGTTCCATGCTCCGGCTTGAGGTCGTGCAAGCACAGGCGCACCGACACGACGAAGCGGTCCGGGTCCTTCACTTGTGCCTTGATGCTCTCGAGCACCCGCACAATGAACTCCACGCGGTGGGCGAGCGAGCCACCGAAGGCGTCGTGGCGGTCGTTCACCGCCGGCGAGATGAAGTTGTGCAGCAACGTGCCCTCGCTCAGCGGGACCTCGACGCCGTCGAAGCCGGCCTCCTCCGCCAGCCGCGCAAACCGCTGATACTCCGTCACGACGTAGTTCACCAGGAAGCCCGGCAGCCGCAGCGGGTGGGTGTCCTTGATGTTCACGATGGCGGAAGGCGTGCGTGTCGAGGAGAGGTAGATCTGCCGCTGCGACGCGCGGCCGCTGTGGAAGGCCTGTGCGAGGATGTACCCTCCTTCCTCATGCACGGCGTGCGTCACCTGCCGCAGCGCCTTGGCCGCGTCGAAGGTGCCCAGCACCATCGCGTCGGACTTCCACGTGCCGAGCAGCGACGGCGCAAGGCCGCCCATCACGATCAGCTTCGCGCCGTAGTGGGCGCGCTCGCCGAAGAAGGCCGACAGCGCCGACATGTGATCCTCCGACCAGAGGTCGATCTCGTGCTCCATGTTCATGTAGAGTGGCTGCATGAGGAAGCGGTTAGGGATGGTGATGTGTTGTCCGATGCGGAGGGGCTGGAAGAGCGAGCGCGAGGGCACAATGGCGGCGTCCTTGCCGTCGTGGCTGGCCATGGCGAGGGCCCATCTGCTCCACTTTAGCATCACCTAGCACTAACAAATTATCTATCTATGTTTATCCTTCAAAAAAGCAGCTAAGTAGGTAAGGAAAAGGGAAAAGGAGAAAAAAAAAAAAGATGTGCAAACACAAATCTCACGTTTTTTTTTTTTCCTTTTTGTGATGTTATTTTACTTGTACTATGAGAAGAAGAAAAAAAAAAAAAAGAAGGGGCAAACGTAAAGCAATTTAAGAAGGAAGAGCAATCATGAGGTAAGGAAAATAACCATTCTCTGTTAGATGAGAGTAGCACAGCTTTACCAAATTTATGTACACAACACACTTTTTCTTTTTTTTTCTTCACTGAAAGGCGCAACACTACTGCATATTTTGTATTTACAGTCAAAATAAAGTAATAATGTTGAAGAAATGCATATATATGTATGTGTGTATAAAATGAGCTTTTTTTGTTTTGTTTTAAAAATGCAATTTATGTTTGATCCATTGCAAACATCACTAAAAAAAAAAAAAAAGGAAAACGAAACAATGAAAAGAGCGAAACTGATACACACGCTTTCTTAACACCATAATCGATAAAAATTACTACATACATTTTTCATATTATAACCAGGCACAAATCATCAACAAAAAGGTTAAAAAGAAAAAAAAACTCAGTACGCATCAAAACTGCAAAAAAAGAAAAAAAAAGAACAATTAAATATTTACACCACAAGAAAAACAATCAAAATGTGGAAGATCAAAGACGCAAGGTGGCGAGAAATGCAAATGTATTAACAAAGCATGTGCTTTAGTTCAACTCGCTCGGGTACGGCAGCGCGTAGACGCCCTGGACGATGCGCTGCTTATCCATGGGCAGGTTCGTCGCCGCACAGCCGCCGGCCGGCCACGCGTCCAGCATGTTGCCCAGGCGCTCGAGGCGCTGGGCGCAGGTGAGGCCAGAAGGATTCACCTCCACCGGGTCCACGACGCGGTAGCCACTGTTCGCGCGCTGCCGGTTCGCATTCGGCACGTTCATGGCCTGCAGCGTCGCCCACGGGTCCGCGGCCGGCGCGGCGCCACCGCCACCGCCGCCAAAGTTATTATTATTATTATTGTTTCGGTTGTTGTTGTTCGGGGGAAGGGAGTCCTTGGGCACGTTGTAGTTGGCCAGCGTCGCGAGTTCGTCGTCCGGCAGCGGCGGCAGCTGGTTCACCCACTGCTGCCCTTGCGGCGCGGCAGCCGTCACGGTCGGCGGCTGTCCCGTCGCAGCGCCGTCGTAGCCGCGGCCGGCCGGCGTGACCGAGTTGAGGTCGGGGTCGAAGGTGTACTGCACCGGCGCGCTGTGGCCGACGTCGTCGAGCGAGGTCCAGCGCTGGAGGAGGATGTCGATGTGGGCGTCGCGCACGCCGCTCGCGCGCACCTCAAACTGCAGCGTCGCCGCGCCGAACACGCCGATCACCTTGCGCCAGGCGCACTGGCACGGGATGCCGACGGTGTTGGTCGCCGGCTCGGCGCCGGAGCCGCGCTGTGGCGTCACCACCGTCGTCGCCTCCACCGACGGGCTCGCGATGGAGTAGTCATCCTTGTTCTTCACGGTCAGGATGTAGGTGCCGTCGAGCAGCGTGAACTCGCGGGTGAGCGTGTTCTCCTTGCGCTTGAGGGGGTAGTTGTGTCCGTCCTGTATGAAGAGCGTCTCGCCCGCCGTGTAGCCCTCGCGGCCGACGAGGTCGACCTGGTCCACCGGCAGCAAAATGTTGTCGAGCTTCTTCTGGATGTTCTCGCAGCGGTCGAGGTAGGCCGTCATCTTGCCGGTGCAGAAGGTGCAGAGGTTCTTGTTGTAGGCGGCGCTCGCGGGGTTCGTGTCGTCCATCGTCTTGTGGCGCACGTAGTTGAGGATCTCGACGCCGCGGATGTACTCTTGGTACACCGCCTCGTAGCTCTTCACCAGCTTCACCAGCTCGCCTTTGCTCTTGCTGCCCTTCACGTTCTGCCTGATGCGGTCCGTGTCGTACTCGCGCACTTCGCACTGATGCAGCAGGTCGAGGCCTTCCGCGAGGAGTAGCTTCTGGGTCTATTTTTTTTTTTTTTTTGGATAGGGATGGGTGTGAGTTGATACGAAGTGAAGTCAACGACTGTAATAATAGTAATAAAAGAAAAGAAAAAAACTAATAGAGAAAACTATAACAATAACTAGCAAATACAAGAAGAGTGAAGAGAAGGAAAGGCAAAAAAAGAAAAATTCGTTAAAATGCTAAAGGATTGCTGCAAATTATAATGTAAAAAAGAAATGTTTGTAAAATAAGAAATGTGAACAAATTGTTACATTTGTAACGATGATTTAATAAATAGGTATTAACGCACCAACGTGCCATTGTCCACAACAAGAACAGAAATAAGGTAACCTCCATTCTCATGCACAACAAACAAATAAATAAGTATAGTGTGACGACTTGCCAACCATCACAGCAACTTGAGGTGCCCCGTCAGCTCATCAATTTTCGGCTTCGGCGCTGGCCCGATCGCCAGCACCGTCTTACTACCCGCTGCGATCTGTGTCCGGCCTGCATCGCGCACCAGATAGTACGGCAGCTGCTTCGCCTTTGCCTCCCGCTGCAGCTCCATCATGGTCGTTTCGTCCGGGCACTGGAGGGCGACCTTCATGCAGCCCTCCGCGCTCCAGGCGCTGTACCACGCCCACCACGGGTGCTCGCTGCCGTCGGGCAGGACCACGTCCTCGTACTCGATCACGCGTTCGACGACGCCGACGGCGGCGTGGGCGGCCTGCGCGGCGACCTTGCCGGCGCCCATCTTGAGATCCTTGCGCACGACGAGCACCATCTTCATATCGTCCCCGACCACAGCGCTCGCGATCTTCTTGATGACGGCGGCCTTCTTACCGAAAAAGTTCATCTTTTGCGCGCAGAGCAGAGCAACAGCAATGCCTAGAAGGAAACTAATGAAGACGGTGAGAAACGAAGAACTTGCCACGTGCATCAAAAGAAACAGAAAAGGAATACTTAAGTGCCAGAGGGGAAGAAAGTGGAAGCGCACAAGCTCGTGTGCCAAAAAAAAAAATAATAATAATAATAATGAGGTAGAATGATCAATCTATGAAGGGGCTTTTAGCGAGAAGTGGAATAATAAGAAGGAAGGGTGGAGAAGGAAATAGAGAAAACGTTATCAATATACAAAGGAAGCAGTGTAGGAGGTAGGCAACTACATAACAAAGACAAAAAAAAGGGGGGGCAGCAACACAGATGCAAGAAGGTGTAACTTGTGGGGGGTTAATTGTTTGGTATATAAATATGCTTTTATGGGAATCACATTCTCACAGAAGAAAAAGAATATCAAAAGCAATCTAGCATTCTGGAAGATTCAGAAGGAAAAGTGGAAAAAAAAATGAAAGAAAGAAAGAAAAGAGAAAAAAAGAACTGACCGAAAAAGTGAACAAGACACACACACACAAAAAAAAAAAAAAAAAAAAAAAACACTTACGACACAAGGAAATAATAGTGATGATGATGATGATGATGAATTTAAAATAGAAGGAATTAAATATATAGTAGTGAGGATTTTTTTTTAATTTTTTTTATTTTAAATCTTAATCTTACAAATGCAAAGGTGCACATGTTTTTGGGAAATGAAATGAAACCAAGAAAGAACGGAAA
>AUXN01000023.1:0-31788 GCA_000482125.1 Strigomonas galati
CGGCAACTGCTACTACCTAGTAAAGTAATGTTGCTACAACTTCTACTTTTACTACTATTAATTCTATTTCATATACTTACATATTAGCAAACTAGTTTTGCTATTTTCTTTTTTTAGGCGTGGTCTTTCACAGTATTATCCTTGTAGTCCTTCACGTTTACTCTTTTTCTTCTCTCTTTCTCTCTTCTTTTCAGCTAAAAATAATGCGAATACAAAGGGAGAGAAGAGAGAAACAAATACATGCTAAAGGTAAAGGGGGAGCAAGATGAGTGAAAGCGCACATTAATAATAATGTACAAAAACGGTGCTTCACCAGATCAGCCAGAAGCGCCTAGTGCAAGAGCAAATCGCACTTGGTAGGAGTATCGTGTGATAACGGGAAGTCGTCCGCGTTCTCGTCCGATACGATGGAGCCCATCGCCCATTGGAGTGCATGGCGTGCGCCGTACGTGAGCGGCAGTTGTGTGTTCTCCAGCGTCGGTAGGGTCGAGGAGAGCTGCAAGGCTGCGTTCTGCTTGAGAGAAAGCTCCATGGAGAGGCCTAACGGGTAGCGGAACAGCTGCGCGCTGTACTGCACATCGTCGGCCACCGGCACCTCGCCACCCATGATGTAGAGTGTGTTGCGCGCAACGGCGTAGGAGTGGCCGCTGCGGGCGGTAGGGGCACGGCAGTGCGGGCGGTATGTCACGGTCCGCCACTGCGGCCGTGGCGCTTTTGTGTCCACCACCCAGAAGTCGTCGAAGTAGAGCGCCATCGCGTCGCGGTTGGCGTCTCCGCCAAAAATGTACACCTTCCCGTCGCGTACCGCCATCGACGCGGAGTACCGCGGGAACGGCCGCGGTCCTGGGAGGACGTGCACCTCGGACCACTCCGACACCTCAAAGTCGAACTTGAAGAGCGCGTTGGAGTACATCACGTTCGGGCCTGTGGATTCAGACACGGTGTAGCCGCCAAACAAATAAAGCGCATCCTGCTCCACTACAGCGCAGTGGCCGGAAAGGGGGAACATGGTCACCTCAAAATGGCGAGATGAGCCGTTGTTGTCCCGCAGCACCGACGGAACGGGGTGCCAGGTGTAGTCCGTGAGGTCTAGATACCATACAATGGTGCTCGTGTTACAAAAGTCGCCCATAATGACATACATGCGGTTCTTGTACACGTGCGCCGTGTGCAGGCGGCGTTCACCCGGCCCTTCGGGCTCCGAGGGCGCGGTGTGCACGCTGGACCACACCCACGTCGTGAGATCCAGCTCGAGCACATCACCGTAAAGCACAGGGTTGTGGAGGTCTTGTCCACCGTAGACAATCATTTTGTCGTTGTAGATGACAGCAGAGTGGCTCACGCGAGGCTGCACGATTTCACTATTGACCGTTGGGACCTCGCACCATGCCTCGCTTTGTAAATCAAAGACGTAGACACGGTTGCTAAGAAGTTCGGTGGAGCCGCCACCGAAAAGAATAAGATACTTGTTTTGGTAATTTGTCAACGAATGGCAGCAGGCCGCGGGAGGCCGTGAACCCTTGGAGGGCACTTGAGACCAGGACGCGCAGCAGGTCGTCGCTAATGTGCGCTTTAAAAATGTTGACCACATGATTGATCCTTCTCTCGTTTGTTGTTATCGTCTATAGGAAAATAAGTATACGGAAAAGAGTGGGAGAAACAAAAATGAAGCGGTTAAATAATAAATATTTACGTTAGATTAGAAAAGTGAGAAAAAAATGAATGAAATGTACGGAGGGAGAAAAAAAAATTGAGTCTGAAGTGGTTGGTAGTTGAAAAAAGGACAAACAGAAAAAAAAAAAAAAAAGAGGGGGAGGGGGTCGGTGAGAGAATAAATATGCGGTGCTAAATGTATGTTCTATGAAAATGAAAATCTGATGTCGGTTAAAAAAAGAAAAGTAATAAAAGTAATAATAATATTAATAATAATAATAATAATAATAATACTCTTAACACTAAATAATAATAAATAATAATAATAATAACAGTGAAAAAAGGTTACTAAATTCTAAATTCTATAATACTAAATGCTAATAAGGGAAGCAAGTTTAAAAAGGTAAAGAAAAAAGTGAATTAATTTACAGTGTGTCCTGCAAGTGAAGCAAAAATTGTGAAGAGTTTTTTGAATGGATAGAAACAAAAACAAGAAATGCGGGCACAGAAAAAAAAAAAAAGTGTTCTATAAAGTATAGAAAGAGAGAAAGTGGGAGCAGGATAAGAAAGGAGAAATATAATATATATGCATATATGCATATTATGATTTAGATGGGTAGATTAATGATGAGTGACAATAGTTTTTTAGCTAATAATACGAATGAAATAAAATGAGTGTAAAAATGCATGCATAGCGATAGGTTTACGTGGGTTAAAAGGTGAAGCAAGGGTGTTAAATCGGAAAATATATATTAGAGATTACATGCGTGTGTGGGTGTGAGTGTGCGTGTACTACAATAACTCTTTTATTAAGCGTACACGTTCTTGTTTATCAGCCGCTGCCGCTAAAAATTTCAACAGCACTGGTGTGTCCTCTAATAGTGTACACTGAGAAAGGAAGCCGGCCAGCGCCCCGAGCTCTCGCACAACCTCGTCTGCGTCGTCTGCCACCTCCTCCTCTCCTTCCACACCTAGAGGGCCCGCGTACTCCGCGTAACGCGTTGCAGCGCTGTGGAAGAGATGTGCGAAAAAGGTAGGCGGAGGACCGGACCGCAGCAGCCGCTCCGTGAGTCCACATGCCCAACGCAGCAGCCGCGAAAGGCGGCCAATGCCTTTGGCCGTCCCAAAGGCATGTGGTGAGCCCAGGAGCCACTCAATCAGTTGCAGCACACGCGTCATGTGCTCTCCGTTGCCGCTCGCAAGAATGCATTGGAGCGCAGCATCGTTAAAAAGAATTGTCGTCTCCTCTGGTGACGCATACAGCGCGTCCTCCTGTCCAAAATAGCGCAGTAGTGCCTGGGCGGTCGCATCGCCCGCCATGGGTGCCGGCAGGGCCGCAGTGAGCATAGTGCAGACCCAGCCAAACTTTGGATTAGCTGCGTTCCATTTATCAATGGTCTCCTGGTACGCAGACCAATCGCCGTTGCCACCCGTCTCACTCGGCCCGCACACGGACATCGCGTAGCGCGCGATGCGGCCGCACGCCCGTCGTACGGCTGGCACATCGTCCATCATGCAAAGGAGATGGAGCAGGTAGTCCAGCATGCCAGGCTCGGCCAGGCGTTGAGAAGAAAATATTTCCACTTGCGTCCGCGGGTCGTGGTGCTGCAGTGCCTGCAGGACCTCCGTGGTGCAGGCTGGCACACAGTGTTGTTCAAACAAGACCGTCATCTCCTCCGCGACGCGCCACTTCTCCGTCAAGTGCGTCTTGTCCTGATGGGCTGCGAGAGGCACCCACAGCGAGGGGCCCATCCCCATCAGCTGCGACTGGCACAGGTGGAAGCACGGGTGTCCTTGCCCGCAAGCGCGCAGCTGGAACAGCAGCGCCTCCAGAATGTAACGCGTACCGTTCATTGTATTTTGTTTCACTGCCTCCTCCAAAAGCAGCAGCAGCTTGCGCGCAACCGATTCGGCGCTCTCCGTCGGCCAGCGTGTCTCTCCGTTGCTGCTCTGGTCTGTCTGGATGAAGCGTTCGGCGAGCACCGGCAGCAAAGGGCACTGGGGCAGCAGGAGGTCCGGCGGAGACGCCAGAAAGCAATCGAGGGAGGCGCGCGCGTCCGTCGCGAAGAAGACAAGACCACCGCGGTGCAGCACACCCGCATCCACCACTTCACTCGGCGCACAGCCCAGCAAACGGCATGTTCGCTCGTAGCACGTGAAGAGTGCGATGGAGTACAGATCAAACACAATTTGGAAGTCCTCCTCGCTCTCCTTTGCCTTCTCCAGTGCGTAAGCAGCGAGCTCCTCCATCGCCTCGGTCGCATCCTTGCTGGCGAGCAGCTCACCCAAGTGGCACGCAAGAAGGGTGTGGCACATGGTCAAAAATGCATGCAGCTGGTTCAAGGCGTTCTTTTTATCCTCATTCTCCTTCCGCGCCACAGATGCAAACTCTTCATAGTCCTCCGGGTCATCGCCCGCGTCCATTGGCGGGATGTCCATCGGCCGCAGCACCTGCGTGAGTACACTCACGCCCTCGTAAACGCACATGCGCACCTCCATCGTCGCCTCCGCCGACTGCAGCACAGACAGGAGGTACTGCGCACTGGAGGAGAAGAGCACGTAAAGGGCACTGTCAGGGCCCAAGTGGAGCACAATATCCTCCGTTGCGGCCTCCAGCGCAGAAGTAATGATTTTGAGCGAAGGGAACAATGGTAGCTGGTGCGACAATGCCAAAGGTAGGCAGGATTGTAGGAGTTCGGTTGCTGGTGCATCCATATGGTTGAGGCACTGGAGAATCTGGCAGACCGTGCTGATCACCACCTCCGCCACAGCCGCGCTACGGTCTGCCAGATGGGCGACAGCCCACTGCCACTGGCGACTTGCTGGCAAGCACTCGAACAGGCGCGCAGCCACCTCCTGCGGCTCCCCTGCCACGCACTCGAAGAGAAAGGCGACTGCGCGCCCAAGCGTCTTCACCTCAATCGGGAGCACCTCGGTGCTCGCGGGGCCGCACAGCGCCACGTCCAAGTTCTTCTGCAAGTTCACGCGCTGCACCGCTCGTCGCACAGGCCCCAAGGGCACGCGACGGTCAACGAGCACATCCGCGACACTCATCAGCAGCTCGTTGTAGTAAGCAACGGCCCCGTTTGAGGGGGTCTGCTTCAACTCGTCGGAGAGCTGCCGAAGGGCATCGCCGATGTTCTCTGTGCACAAGATGAGCAGCACCGCCTCACAGCCTATCAGTTGCGTCCGCGCGGCGGCGGTCAAGGAGGACGAAGAGGTTAGCACCGCATGATACAACAAAAGTAGTTCGTACACATCGCGCGGCCTCGTATCCAGTGGTCGCAAAAAGGCCTCTGGCAGGTGCTTGAAGCAAAAGTTGCGGTTCAAAATGCACACAAACTGCAGCGCCGTGGGAGGGATAGAGCCGCCGCACGAGAGGCAGTACTGCAGCAGCTGAGGGGCTAAAGACTGGGAGACGCCGGGCGCACCTGGTGCGACGGAGGCTTGCAGGGCAGCGTTCAGCGAGAGAACCGCTGCAGGATTGTTGTCCTCCGTGAAGGAACGCACCAGAGCCCATCCATCTTGGACGGATACTGTCATACTACTTTTTTTTTTTTTTTTGCGCTAGCTATTAAACTATTATTATTATGCCTTTTTTTTTTTTTTAATTATTGTTGTACTGTACCTATTTCACGAAAAAACAGAGGAAAAAAAAAAAGAGTGGAAGAAAGGATGAGAAGATGAAACAATAGGGCTGACACATCAATGGAGTTTTCCTGATCTTTTGCAAAAAAATAAGAGAGGACGCCACAAGTGGACGGAAACAAATGGCAAGAAAATAGGAAGGAAAAAAAGATACAAGTTACATGCAAAAATGCACGATTTGCTCAATAGCAAAGGAGCTTTATAAATTGGAGGCAATGTAAATATTTATATGGAATGTAATGTTATTAGTTTCAATTCATTTTAATTTTGTTTGTTTGTTTGTTTTTGCTTTTCACTTTTGTACGAAACAAATGAAAGACACACAACTCTTTCAGCCGTCGAGCTTATGCTTAATCATCGCCTTGCGCTTGCTGTAGATGCTCTCCAAGACGGTCAAGCCTACCAGCTCGTCTACCGCCTGCAGATTCTCGCGCCTGGCAGAGACATCGTCCGAATACCCTATATCGGGGGAGTAATTGACGCGAATATCGTCTGGGTAATAGTAATTGAAAACTACAGCGTGGGCAACTAGATAGCCAACTACAGCGCACCCGATGGCCCAATAATACTCCTTCGTCTCCGCGCCCGCCCTTCCTTCGCGGTCGCGCTTGAGCGCATCCTCCTCTGCCTGGGCAGCCTGCTCGTACTGGCCCCGCTCGGTCAGCTTGCGCTTGCGATAGGCCAGCTCGTCGCGGCTCGTGCGGTGGGTCATGGGATGGTCCGTGAGGGTGTTGCTGTGCATGCTCTCCTCATAGAGCGAGGTGGGAGACTTGCGGATGCCGAAGATCTGCGCCGTCCGCTGCGCAACGCCCTCCTTCGTTGGTGGGGTCGCCTTACACAAGAACCGCGCTGTTCTGAACATGATGATAGCCGAAAGCGAATAATACAAAGGTAAATGTATACAAGTATCTCCTAGGTTTCTTTTTGTATATTTTATTTTATTTTTTCCTTCTACTTGCATCACAAAAAGTAATGAAAAGGAATAGATGGGAGAGGGGGGAAAAAAAAAAGGTATGAAGATGATAGACTATAACAACTGCGCAATCGTTTGAACGAATGACAGTCATCCTACACACATACAGTATTAACAGGAGCAGGGAAAAACTAAATTTCAGCAAGGATGGTTTTCCTTTAGTGTTGTTGATGTTTTGTTTTGTTTTTGTTTTGTTTTTTTTTAATTCATGCACTTATTTATTCACCTTTTTAAAGAAAGAGAGAAGAGAAAAAAGTCGCGTTATAAACACAAAGATAATACTGTTTACTTCTTGCTTAATATTCAAGACAGATCCAAATTAATAACTACTACTTACTTTTTAATAAGGCCCTGCACCACCTGCAGCGCAAAGGGGATGACCAAGTACATCCAGTACTTCTGGAAAAACGTCTTCTCCTCTATCTCGACTTCTTCCTCCACCCACTCGCCATCCGCGTTCTTCACTTTCCGAATCGACTTCTGAACCGTTTCGGTCTTCTTTGCCTTCTTGCTCCTATCGATCTCCTGCAGATCCTCGAGGTCTTTGTACCGGACGGTCGTCATCAGGGCCGTGGGCTGCTGCAGCGCCACCTGCACCCGCATCATGATGGTGGGGAACAGCTTCTGAATGACAGAGATGTCGCACTCGTCGCCGTTGGTCATCTTGGAATGGAAGAAGTTGGTGTCGCTGCTCACCTGCAGCCCAAGAATGGAGACGCCGCTGCCGGGGACGATCTTGAGGTTCTCGCGGAGGATGAGGGTGCTCCTATCCACCGCCTCGAAGCCGCGCACGATGGCGCAGAAGGAGGTCGACACCTCGACCGCGTCCTCCGCCTTGGTGGAGTCCGCCGGGAGGGCGCGATAGAAGACCATGTCGGTCGGCTTGAGGTGCTCCTTCTGCTCCTTGGACATCTCCGCGTCCGGCAGCACGTTGGACTTGAGGCGGGCAGGGGACTGCTCCGCGTGGCGAGACACCACGAAGGTGGCTATAGTGGTCCATTCACCGTTGTCGCCGAGACGACGCTGCAATTTGTAGGACTTGCTCTCCGCGCTCACGCTGCTCACAAGCACAAGCAGGGCAAGTGCGAAGAAGAGAAGGCTGCTTAAATTCAACTTCATTACTTCAGTAGAGTTTTACTTGTTATTTCAAAATAACTGGGTTCAAAAGAAGAAAGAGAGAGAACGAAAAGAAAAATGAGCATATATACAAAAAGAAATCATTCACGGTGTATAGACTCAAAGTGCCATGAAACATAATAAAAATGAAAACAAAGAAGAACAGGTGAGTGTGTATTAATTGTGTATGTTAGTAACAATCATTAAATAATACAATGTGAGGAGTATGTTTTTATATATTTATTTTTATTTTTTAGAATTTGGCAGCTAGCAAAGGGAAAACAAACGTTGCATCTCCCTGCACGCGCACCACTTCCGTCTCTGGGCGCAGCAGCCCCATGGAGTGATCATCCTCCAATGTACAGGAGCTGGTGCATCCGTCCGCCTCAATGCCGGTCGTCACAACGACGACACGATCCATGGCGATATTAGACAGCAAGTGGTACTTCGGCAGGCCAGCCCCTAGCACGATGGCGCTGTTCCGAGACCCTTTTAGCTGCCTCAGCTTCAGCACGTCCTTGATGGGGTCCACCACCAGCCCCTTCTTGGAAAAGTTGTAGAAGAAGATCATGTCACCCATAGAGCCATCGGTTAACGCCGGGGAAAAGACGGGAATATCATTTTTGTAGCACCAAAAGACAAGACTCTCTTCGCACTTGGCAGGGTAGTGCGCGCCGAGCGCTTTCCCCATCGCCGCGATGTAGTCTGACGGGGCTGTAGCGTCCTCCCACAACGAGTCCCGCTGCCGCTGGTGCAGCTCTTGCAGCGCCGGCGTAAAGAGGTCCTCGAAGTCGCAGTAGTTGTCGTTCGGCACGAGCAGGTTGCCGATGCGGTTGATCCCTTGCCGCCGGAGATCCTTCCCGTTCAGGTCGTAGCGGCCGAGGTAGGTGTCGCCCAGACACTTGATCACGTCCTCCTCGATCCCGCCAGCGGTGGAGATGACGCCATCCACCAGCTTCTCCTTCACCAGGTACACGAACATGTCACGCAGGCCGCAGGATACCAAGTTGGAGGTGTAGGAAAGAAAGACTCGTTCGCCCTCCTGACGCTGGTACAGCATGGACTGGACGAGGCGCCGCGCTTTGCCTGCCTCCGACGCCTGGAGACCTACGGTCGGGAAACTGTTCAGCAGCGATTGCAAGGCGTCCTCCTGCGACATGGTTGCCATAGAGTCAAAATCAATCGAGCCAACTGATGCGTGCTCCATGTTTGGACTTTTCTAAATGATGAGACGTGTGTGTGTGTGTGTGTGTGTGTGTATAAGTACTACTATTTATTATTAAAAAGTGTTCTTGTTAGTTTCTTTACTACTAAAACAATTAGAGAATTAGAGCAGGGGGGGAAAGAATTTCACCGTCAGAAAACAGTAACAAAATGAGCAACACAGCACAGCAAAGTTGTAGAATCTAGTTTGTAGAAAAAAAAAAAAGTGGATAGGAAATGGGTGAAGAAGAGGGTTTCTTCGAAACCGTTTTATTTTTTTTTTTAGTTAGAGTGAAGTTAAACGGAATTAAATGAATTAGATTGTATTTAGTGGTGGTGTTGTTATTGTTATTGTCCTGCATAATTATACGACCATTATTTTAACTATGAACAAAGCAAAACAAATTTAAAAAAAAAAAACTAACTCAACAAGTCAACAATGTTATATAAGATCAAAAAAAATGAAAGTAAAAAATAAAAATAAAAATTCGGTTATACAAAAAAAAAAAAGATGCGGGTATTTTTACAGGCCAGCGTTAAGCAGCTCGAAGAACTGCCTCATCGCATCGGAGATAATGGCGGGAAGGTTCTCCAGCTCGCGCACAATGACATAGTACGGAAACGGGAAATCCTCCATGTAGGCCTTCTTGTGCACCTTCCCGTTCACAAATTCGACGATTTGCATGTCTAGAATGGAGTTCGACTGCACGCGCTTCAGCCGCTCGTCGCGCTCCGCCTTCAGGCGGCGCAGCCGCTCGGCCGACGAGAGGCCCTTCAGATCTCCTGCCTGCAGCTTGGCGGGCACGCCGCTGCCTGGGACGCCTTTTTCGGTCTGATCCTCCGCTTTGATGTCAAGGAGAATGAAAACCACCATCTGGTTGTTCTCCTCCGCGCGTGCCATGAGCTTCCGCAGCTCCGCGCGGTCTTCCGTGATCTGGCCGTCGCTGATGACGAAAAGCACCTGCTGGAGCTGCTGAGTGGTGGAGCGCGTCTGGCCGCCGAGGCGGTCTCGCGCGTCATCCAGGTAGTCGAGCGACGTCTCGAAGAAGTGCTTCAGGTTGGTGGACTTCTGCTCAAAGGTGATTTCGCTGAACGCGCGCGGTCCGCTGTCCGCGATAAACTGCTCCTCTAGCCGGTGGATGATGTGCGTCTCCTTGCCAAACGTCAAGATGCCCATCTCGCCTACCTCCAGCTGCTGCAGCGCCTTGGCGATGAGCGCCACAGCGCGGCAGGAGAGCACGCCAGCGTTGTTGTGCTGCATGCTCAGCGAGTCATCGAGCGCGACGGCAATTTGGTAGTTGCGCTTGTTCGGCTTCGTACGCCGCAGCCAGATGCGGTCCTTCTTGAACTGAGAGGCAATGTATGGGATAATACGCTTCATATTCAGACGCTTGCCGGACTTGTAGTCGCCCTGCAGCTTGTCGGCCAACGTTGGCGCGAGAATGAGGCGCAGCTGTTCGCACAGTTGCTGCGACAGTCCTTGCACGGCGGCCTCCTGCTCTTGCCACAGTCGGCGGCCCTTTTCAAGCTTTTCGTTGAGGTCGACCGCGTCGTCCGCCTTGTCCTCAGCGGCATCAGCGTCGCTCGACTCCTCAGATGGAGAGTCCTGGAGCGCGGTCAGCTTGGAGCGCTGCTTGCCCTTCTTCTTGGAGGGACCCTTGTCCTCCTCGTCGATGTTGTGAAGGTCGTCGATCTGTTTCTTGCGCTTCTTGCGGACGTCCTGTGGGGCTTCCGTCGGCGCCTCCTCGTCCTTGTTGTCCTCGTCAAGGTCGCTCTCCTCCTCGGAAGCCTCCTGCGAGTCAGGCTTCTCCTCCTCCGCTTCTGTGGGGCGGTTGGGCAGCATGTCTGCTGCCGCCATGCCCTCCTTCTCGCCCTTTTCGTCGAAATCGAACTCCTCAATGTCTTCGTCATCCTTCATGTTGGAGTCCTGGGGCTTGTCCTTGCCTTCGTCCTCGTCGTCATCGACGTCGACGTGCTGGTTCAAGTTCAACTGCTGGATTTGCTGCTGATGACGCTTGAGTGCCTCTTTGACAGCCCTGTAGGGGTTGTGCTGCTTGGAGCGGTTCTGTTCCGTGTTATCCTTGCGCTGGGCGTTCAGGTTCTGCTCCTGCTGCTTCTTCCAGCTCCGCCCGGCGTCATCCTGCTCCTGCTCGTTGCCGGCTTGCTCCTCCTCATTACCTGCCGTATCGGGCTGCTTGGTGTCCATCTTCTCCTTCTCGTTGCGCTCCGTGGCTTCGTTTCCGGTGTTCTCGTCCTGTTGACCACCCTCATAGACGTTTTCGTCCGGCGCATCGCTCGCCTCGTCCGCCTCCTCGTCGGAGCCGGAGACGCCATCGTTCTCGACCTCCCTTTCGTCACCCTGTGCGCTCTTCTCGTCGTCGGTGGAGGCTTCCTCGTCATGGCGGTCGTCAGAAGCGTTGCTTTCCTTCTCGACTGACTCCTCCAAGGCATCAGCGTCCTGCTCCTCGTCCACCACACTCTCCTCCTTCTCCTCGCCCTCCTTGTCCGACTGCTCAACGGTGTCGCCGCTGAGGGAGTCCTCTTGGTCGTCCGACATGGAATTCATTTCCTTGTCGTCGCCGACGAGCTCATGGTCGCCCTCGCGCTCCTCCTCCGCATTGCGCACCTCATCTTCCTTGTTGTCGAAATTGCCCGTCTCTTCGTCGGGATTGTCCTCCTCATTGCCGAATTCGTCCTCGGGGACCTCGTCTGCGCGGTCGCCGTCGTCCTCATCCATGTCGTTCTCGTCGCCCTTGTCCTTGCGTGTCTTCTTGCGGTCTCGCTCCTCCTCGCCATCGACGCTGCCCATTTCCTTGTCGGACTCTTCGCCCTCCTCTTCCTCGTCCTGGTCGCTCTCTTCTCGCGTCTCCTTCTCCCCTTGGAAGTCGGTTTCGACGTCGGCGGCCTTGTCCTCCTCCTCGCCGGACTCCTCGCCGTCCTTCTCCTTGTTGTCCTTCTCAGGCTGGTCCTCTTTGTCCTTCATGTTCATCAGCTGGTCCTCGTTTTCGATCTGGTCCGTGACATCCTTCTCGCCCTCGCCGTCGTCCATGCCGGTACCTTGCTGCTGGCCGCCACCGCCTTCGCCGTCGCCGTCCTGCTCCTCTTGATCGTCCTCCGATTTGCAGAAGCCCTTCTTCATGAGGACGGTGAACAGGCGGGCCAAAACCACGCCAAAGTACGTGTGCTCCTTCAGCACCACCACGAGCGAGTCCTGCACATCCTCCAGAAACGCGTGCAGCACGAGGGCGCGGCGGGCCAGCTCATGCTTTTTGGCCGCCAGCAGCACCGTGGAATCGGCCGAGTCGATGAGAGAAGTGAAGGAAGTGAAAACCTCAGACAGGCATTGCTTCATTTGGGCGAGTCGGGCGCGGTAGTCCGCGTAAGTGCCCGTGTTTCCAGACCGCACAAACATGTCGTCTTCCTCCTCGTCTGCGGTTTCCGCCTTTGCCTCGCCGTTCGCACCTTCGCTTGTCGTTGGTGCTGTCGCTGTTATCGGGGTAGAAACAATCGTGTTGTCGAGGAAGTTGCTCTCGGCGGACGTGAGTGCCGATTCCAACTGGGCAAACCACTGCTCGCTTGCGTCCTCCTTGCGGCTCCGCTTCTCCGGTCGGGCACTGGCGTTCGCCTCGGCATCCTCGTCGGCGTGGCACAGTGCCAGAGTTGCTTGCGTTCTGTCCTCCAGCATCGTGGCAGCAGCGGCGACTCGTGGCGACGCGCTCGCCCGAAGACGACCGGCGACACCGTTGATGGAGCGGAGATGTTGGATGCACTTGCGAGCCACCTCTTCCGGGAGGTACGTGCTGTTGCGACGGACCGCTTCGTAGTGAATGCAGAGCTCCCAGAGTTGGTCCGACGCCGTCAAGAGCTCGTAGAGCAGCGAGTGCTCCACGGTCCCCATCTCCGCCTGCTTGTGTTTCAGCATCCACTGCAGCGCGGCGTATAAGGCCTGTGTGTGGCAGCATTGCTTGATGCAGTGATCCAGCACCTCGACCGACGGACTGACGGGGCTGCTGTGCCTGGTTTCCTCCTTGTTGGGCTCCGTTTCTAAGAGAAGGCGAAGCGTGGTTAGCTTATCGCGCACCTGGAAGAGGCTCGTGATGGCGGAGGACAGTGTGATGGAGTCCGACAGGAGTGTTTCCACAATACCTGTGCCGCGGCGAGCCTGGGCGCCGGAAAGATCGGCGTGCGGCTTGCGCTCCGCCTCCCGCATGCGCTGAATCCACCGCACAAACTTGTAATACGATGTCGTAGACTCTTCCAGTTTGGGAAGGCGTTCTTGATCTGAATAGACGGTGCCAAAGCCAAGAAGTCCCTCGATGGAAGGAAAGCAGAGCTCCCATGTGGCCGTCTGGTATTCGTGGGTCTGCGGTACGCCATTCTCGGTCATGGTGTCGAGAAGCGTCTTCAGCGCACGTATCTTGAGCTGCTCGGTCGTCTTGGGCTGTTGCAGGACGTGCACGCGGTTGATGATTTCGTCCGAAGAAGAGGTGAAGAACTTGTGGGCGGCAGCGACACAATTGCACTTCCAATTTCCAAGCACATTCGCCTCTGCAGTCTCCTCCTCTTCTTCTTCCTCTTCGGTCTCCCCCTTCTTCCCCTTCTTCTTTTTGTCGCGTGGGCGCTTCTTGGGTACGCTCTCCTTCTTCTTTCCGGTAGCCGTTTTCTTTCCACTTGCAGTCTCACTTTCCGCACACAGCGGGAAGCCCATCGAGGTGTCCTCCTCGCAGCGCTCCTCTTCTTGCGTGATGCATCCCAAGACAGGCATGCGCAGCACTTCCTCCAGCGACCCCAGCACACGTGCCATCTTTAAATGCGACTTCTCTGCTGTCGCACGGACCGCGTAGTAATTCGCATCCTCCCACCGCATAATCTTGGTGAAGTCTTTGATGTCGTCTTCAATCGGAACGATGGCTTGCGTGCATTTGTCGGTGACAAAGTCCTTGTACTGCGCGAAGAAGCTCGTCACGTGTAAAACCGTATTCGTGCAAGGCGCGCAGAGCCCATGGACGGCAGCCAACTCGTAGGCAAAGCCCTCGATCAGCCGCAGGCGTGTGCTGAAGTCTCCGAAGCAAGAGGCCCACATGAATTTGGACAAGTGATGGAAGATGTTAATGCAAAAGGTGACCTCATCATCGTGCTCCTCGCGCACAAGATCGTAGATGGTGAACCACTCCAGGCAGGCGTTGAGCTCGTACTCGTTCTGCTTCGCCTTGAACACGTGCGACCAGCAGTGAAGCTCCAGACGCCTCCACCGAAGCACAAACGAGGACAGCTCCGTCATGTAGCTAATGAGTGACACTTCCGACGACGCGTTGCGCTCCCACTCATAGCACTCCTTCAAAAGGACCTCGCAGCCCGCCATGAGCTTCATCAAGGGGGTGGTCAGCGCCGGCAGGGCCGCGATCTTCCGACCGATCTTCTGGCAGCGAAGCAGCGAAATGGTCTCCGGGAACTGCACGAGCAGCCTGTCGATGGCGCTGAGCAGCGCCTCCAGCGGCTTGCTGAAGCGCCCGACCTCCGCCGGCTCCGGGTCCTTGAAGATGTTAAAGCCAGACTCCTTCCGGTTCTCTAGAGTCTCCACCGGTGCATATAGCTGCTCCTTGAGCTGCGATGCACGGCACGAAAAGCCGCCGATGAGCAGATTTTCATCTAACCCGGAGGTTAGGGCACCACCACCACTGTTGCCGCCTAGACGCGCCACGTCTTTGGTCACAACATCGAATCGTTGTTTGAATGCATCCAGTACGTCGTCAAACGCGATCTTGTCAGGTGTGGTGCGATTCGAAATGAGACGCGAGTAGAAGTGGTGATGGACCGATACGAGTCGTTGCATGTAGTCATTCTTTTCCTCCCTCAGCATGATGCGCGTGTGCTTCGCAGACGCCGCACTCTCCTTTTGCTTCTCCTTCTCATCTCCCTCTCCCTCCTCTTCTCCCACTTTGGCCGCCTCCGCGAACTCTTGTTCGTAGGAAGGAAACATGTCCTTGAGGCGTCGCAGCATCTTCTCGTCGTCTCCTTCAATCACAAGCGCCTTCTCCTTGTACAGCACGGCCATCTCCTCTGCCTTTCGCTCTTCCTCCTCCAGATCTTCGACGCGCTGATAAAAGTAGCGGTACGAGCGGAACAGGTCCTGCACAAAGTCGGGGTCCGTACCGCGCGGGCACGACCCGTGGAGCAAGAGCAAGCAGGAGTCCAAGTATCGCACGTGGCTCTGCAACGTGTGGCGCTGATTGGTCAGCGTGGGGAGCGGGACGGCGTCCACCAGGATATGCGGGAACTGGAGCAGTTCGAGGCTCTTCGGGTGATCAAACAGCGTTTGCACGGCGCTCGACGCGTGGCCGTGATAGCTGTTCGCTTGCATCGCGAAGGCCGACAAGAGCGCCGCCTCGGCAAAGTTGAGCGTCACGTCTTCGTACCCACCGAAGCGGTGCAGCACCTCCACCACCTGCTCGTACACGAGGACGCTCCAGCTTTGCTGCACCGACCGCTTCGTTTCATCAGATGCAGAGCTCGTGATCGCCTGCAGGCGGTCATCGGACATGAGCGTCGAGCACAGTTGGTAAAGCGTGCGCACCAGCTGCGCGTACTGCGCGCCGGTAGGATCTGGCCGGTGCACACACTTTTCCTTAGCTACCGTCAAGTACCGCTCCTCGCGCTCGCGCAGCTGCTCCAACAGATTGCGCTGCGGCGTGTCCACTGTACGCATCGTGATGGAGTTGGCAAACTCGAACGCGTCTCTCAGCCGTTCAAGAAGCTTCTCCTCCTCTGTGGCGATCTGCACCTCACATTCCAACTTCAGCATCGGGTCCACTGGTGTGGGCGGGAGCAGCAGGCGGCACTTGAGCGACCATAGCAGCGCCATCACGGTGCCCATGTTGTCACAGGTGTCGTTGTGAAGCGCAACCAAGATGGACGTGATGAGCGGCTTTTGGTTCGCCACCGCCTTGCTCTCGGATGTGCCCAGGGCGACGCGCACCACTTCGAGCAGCGACGTGTCCGGCACGGTCGGCTGGAGTGCCTCGCGCACCTGGGGGAAGCACGCCTGCAGGATGCGCAGGAGCTCCTGTCGGCTGGTCTGCTCCATCTCCGTCATGGGGTTCGACGCGCTGATGGGGCAATGCGACAAGAAGGTGGAGAGCCCGTCCAGGGTCTTTGTGTGGTCATTCTTCGGGTTGCCAATCGCCAAGACAGACGCTTGGTGGGCAAACTGCAGGCAGCCCACCGCGCGCGACGCCCACGAGCCAGCAAACAGACACTGCACGTCGTGAACCGGGAATCGTGTGAAGAAGCAGCACGTGAGCAGCGGCACCAGCGGCGGGATAGAGAACTCATAGTCGGCAACAGGGATGGCGAGCACACTGCGCCACAGGGCAACTTCTAAGTCGGTGAAAACCTTCAGCACCTGCGTGTACTCCTCCACAAAGGCCGCTATACTCTTGCGCAGCGCCAGCTTGAACGTCGTGGACTGGATGCACGCGGGAAATGTGGAAAGCTTGAGCAGCATCTGTGAGATGTGGAACTCAGACCGGAACGCGCCGACGGACCAGAGCGGCCGCAGCAGCTGCTCGGACCGCTCCAGCGCATTCTCTTCCTTCGGGGAGGAGGACAACGACGACGAGGAAGCCAGCTTGGAAGCGGAGCGCCACGTATTAAACGCGTTGCGCTCCTCTAAGGACGTGATGTGAGGCGACGGAATGTACGCCTCAAGCACGGACGGCTTTCCCATCAAGGGAAACGGCAGCTCGAGGTGGTGCTCTAGCGTCTGCAGGAAGTGCTCCACCGCCTTGATCAAATCAAGTCGTGGGTCAGAATGTGTTGTGGTTGCGGTTGTGGTTGTCTGTTGTTGCTGCTGCTGCTGCTGCTGCAGCATGGCATGAACGAGCAGGGCGCTGGTCGTGACACCAAGATAGTTATCTGAGTGAATCGAGTTTTCGGGACCATTTACTTGCTGCAAAAGAGGTGCGCTCACCCGCAGCACATCCGAGAAGAGCTCTGGAGAGGAAAGGTTGCTCAGGTACTGCAGCAGACCGCGCGCCACAGCGGAAGCCGCCGCGTTCACCAGTGGCGAGTTTGTAGGCTGAGAAGAAGGTGTCAGGCGGGCAGAGGTTAACAGGGCGGCGTGCGGGCCTAGCAGCTCGAGCGAGCGGCACAGAAGTTCAGGCAGCATGGAAGCGTGGCAGTACTCCACCTTGAAGACACGAAGCAGCTGCTGCTCCAGCTCCTGTGGCAGGTTGAGCAAGCGTACAGCATTCATTCTGCTCTGCACGAGGTACTCCGTCGGGATGCTGTCATTGCACTGGTCCACAGCGAGATGAAGCAGGAGATCCTGTATGTCGTGTGGAAATACTGTGTCTTGCTGCCACCGTTGCGCGACAGACACCGCCATGAGTGAGCGACGCACGCGACTCTTCACTAGCGCGACAGGAAGATCGGCAGAGGCTCCTCCCTTCTCCCTTTCCTCCTCTTCATCCAGAACGACAGTAACCCTCTCATCATCGACGTTGCGGAGCATAAGGGCTTCCGAAAGCTCAAGCAGGGTGGGTTGATAAAGCGCATCGGCGTTGCTCTTGGTGATAATGTCATGTAGCAGCTGTTCCAGCTCTTCGCGGTGCACACGCCAGTGACCGCTGCGATTCTTGATGTAGCAATGCAGGAGAGTATCCCGGAAGCCAGCTAACGACGCATCGAGTCCTAGCATCTTGCAGCAGCGCAGCAACGTGAAAGTGTTCGGTGCACCAGCGGAAAGAGCGTCACTGAGCGCAATGGAATCCGCGAGAGACGCGTCGGCGCGAAACGCGACGCGAACAAACTCCTTGTGATACCGGTTAAGTTTCGACACGAGCTCCTCCTCCGAGAGCTCCGCGCCCGTTGTCGCTCTCGCGGGGGTGCGGCACAGCACAGCGCTTTCCATGGACGGGATCTGGACGGGCGAGAGATACAGCTCGACGGCGCGATTCCGCATAGCGCGGGACACCTCGCCAAACTTGGGATTGAGCGTCGCAAACACGCGGAAGTTCGAATGCGGCTTGATCACGCGTATCTCGCCATTCACGAGGCCCTGCTCGTTGACAGAGAGGACACCGTTGGGCTCAACGAGAGGGTTCAAGCGGTCGAGCACGCTGGCATTACAGTAGTTGACGTTGTCCAGGACGAGCCAGTGGCCTTGCAGCATGGCCTCTAACACCAACGAGTCCCTCCATTCGAACTGGCCTTGTTTGCCTTCCACTTGATCGAACCCACCTAACAGATCCACCGTGTCGCAGCTGGCGTTCATGGAGAAGGTCATCAGCTTCACGCCGGCGAGCTCGGCGGCGCAGCGCAGCACGTACGACTTGCCGGCACCAGACGGGCCGACCAACAACACAAACTGGGACTGCTCGGCACACATGAGAATGGACTTGATCGTTTGTGCTTGCGAGGGCAGCAGCAACAGCGGATGCTGCTGTAAGGGTTCCCTCGGCGACCACGAGCCCACGCCGGTGAGCCGCCGGTTCTCAAAGTAGACAGACCCGTTGTGCACGAGAAAGTCGGAGTTCTGCGCAGCGGTGAAAGCGTGTGCCTCACCAAAGAAGCGCTCGAGCAATGCACGGCACTGCTCCTTATCCTCGCCAGTGCGCATGCGTTCTACAAATAGCACTTCCGCAAAGTACTTGGGGTTGTCCGTCTCGTCGTAGAGCTGCATCAGATGCGCCCAACGCAAAACATCACGCAGATTGAACTCCCACGGGCTCCCCCGTGTGCCGAAGATGCGTCGTATCATCGTTGCGTTCTGCAGCTCTTCCACAAACTCGACCATGCGGTGCAACGTGTCGGGGCTCATGTCGGGGCAGACGGCCTCCGTGATGCAGAGTAGGTCCTCCTTCTCAAAGGCCTCGATGCGCGCCTTAATGAAACGGTTCAGGAAACTCTTCGGGAGACCCTTCCGGCCACCGCCTTCGACCAGCGGGTTCTGGCACGCAAAGACACGGAAGTCTGGATGCGCGTGGAACTCCGCGTTCAGCTCGGGAATAAAGACCGCCGAGCGGTGATCGAGCAGCGCATTGAGACCCTCCAGCACCGTCTGGCTGGCCAAGTTGAGTTCGTCCAGAATGACCCACGAGCCCTCTTTCAAGGCGCGCAGCAGCACACCGTCAGACCACGCAAACTGCGGCAGCGAGCTGTCCTCGCTCGGGCACGGCAGATAGGTACCGAACAGATCCATAATGTCCGTCTGGTCGCTCAAATTGATACGCACGACAGGCCTGCCCAGCGCGCAGCCGAGGGCCTCGACGATGCTCGTCTTGCCAACACCAGGGCTGCCCTCCAGCAGCACTGCCTTCTTCATGACGCCAGCACGCATCAGCTTGGAGAGGTTGCGCTGCGTGGCGGGGGCTCCAAAAAAGAAGCGGTTGTTCATCTCCTCCGGCAGACGAGGCTCCTCCATGCCCTGGAACACGTTCCAGAAGGGCTCACGCAGCGTCTGCTCCTGCTCGCCAACCCACGGGGCCACCTCCGCCAGAAAGGTACCGCGCAGCAGTTCCGCGGAGGCCTCCGACTGGCCAGTGCCTACGCCGATACCATCGAGGATGACCGCATCCAACCCTTGCAGAAAGGAGATCTCCGCGGGGCACTTGGTGTGCGCCGCGTTCATGAAGGACGCCCAGCTGATAATGTCGCGAATACTGACGTGCTGCGGCCCAGCACCTGCCGTGGACAAGGACACGCGGCGCAGGACAGCGGCCATGCGTGACGCCCACGAGTGCAGCTCGGGTAGCAGCCGCTGCGACAGGATGAGCGTCAGCTCCTCCTCGTCCGTGGTGGGGCGCACATAGATCTCGGTGAAGCGATTACGCAGTGCGGGGGACAGCTCCTTCTTGCCAAAGTCGCCACCAGGGTTCATCGTCGCGAGCACACGGAAGCGCTCGTCGGCCGTGATGCAATCGGCGCTGCTCTTCTCGGCGAGAGTGACGCTGCGCGAGGGCTCGAGGACGCTGTTCAGACGCTCGAGCACGCTATCCTCCGTGAGCGAGATTTCGTCGAGGACGAAGAAGCTGCCGTCGAGCATGCTTTGCACGAGGGGGCCGTTCTGCCACTCAAACAAGGCCGCCTCGCGACGGTCCGGCGGGGTGGGTCGCAGACCGCCAAGGAAATCCGCCGCCTCGGTGTGCTGATGGCAATTCAAGATGTGCAGTGGAATGTTGAGCAGCGCGGCCCACAGCTGGCACACGGTGGTCTTGCTGCTGCCCGTTTCGCCGACCAAAAGCACCGGCTCCTTGTGCTCGAGGCAGATGCCAACGATGGTGAAGAGACGCTGCATGGACTCGGTCCAGACAATCTTGAACTCGTCGATGAGGCCACTCTCCACCTTCGCGTAGTGCTCGTTGACAAACGGCCAGTGCGCGGGTGAGTAGATCTCCTTCTCGATCAGCTCCGTCTTGGTCGCCGTCTCGATGACATCCTTCACCACCTGGCGCTCCTCCGCGTGGCGGCAGCGCTCGCCAAGCAGCAAGAAGCCGTGCTCGGCGAGCTCCTGGTAGCTGCGGGGGTTGCGCTCGGCCCAGCGGAACAGATCGCGCGGCGTGATGAAGCCGTGCTTGCCGGCAAAAATCTGCGAGTTCTGTCGTCGGATCTGCAGCGCTGTCATCACCTGCACCATGCGATCGGAGAAGCTCTCCGGCAGCTCGTAGCGCTTCTGCAAAATGTAGCTGATTTCTTGCGTCGGTATCTCGTCCACCGTGATCTCGAGGAACCGGTTGCGGAAGGCGCGGGAGAGCATCTTGCGGCCGCCGTAGACGCCAGCTGGATTTTGCGTGGCGAAGATGCGCAGCTGCGGGTGGGGCTTGATCGTCTCTTGCGTGTCGGGGATAAAGAGCTCGCAGTTGTCATCGAGGAGGCGGTTCAGCGCCTCGAGCACGTCACTCGGGGCCAAGTTCAGCTCGTCCAGCACGACCCAGTGTCCGTTCCGAACTGCCGTGACCAGAATGCCGTCGACGAAGCGAAGCTTGCCAGCCTCGTCGGTGACATAGTGACCCAGGTACTCCTGCACCTCGGTGCTGTCGTGGTTGTTGATGCGCACGAAGGTGTTGCCCGTCAGCTCCGCCAGGTACTTCACCATGGAGGACTTGCCGGAAGAGGTCGGGCCCTCTAACAGCACCGGACGGTTCGCGAAGACGGCGCGAGCCAAGTTGGTCACGTGGCCCTTCACGCTTTCCGTGAGAATAAAGGCCGGGTCGCTGAATGGCGTCTGCTCCCCTGCTGGAACCCAGATGTGCTCGTATGAAATGCATTTGTCGGCGGGCTGCTTCGGTAGCGTCGGGGACGGCGGCTTTTTGTTCTTGAAAATGTTCTTTACAATCAGCTGCTCCACAATCGAGTGAAACCGTCGTTGCAGCGGCGTTGCGAAGCCAAGCAAGAGACCGTCGTACAGCGCGGTCAGAAAACCGTACAGGGGCGCCGCTTTGCGCACGTAGGACAGGGCGCGCGTGAGTGTGCGCAAACTAAAAGAGGGAGGCTTTGTCTCGCCGTCCAGGGAGCACAGAACCGTTTTGGCCTTTTCGACGCAGTCGAGAAAAAACTGTGTAATCTCTTCAATCTTTGGATCGTGCGTCAAAAACCCAATATACTCCTTCACGACAATGCAGACATCGTTTCGGTTAAACGGCTCGCTGACATAAAACTCAGTAAAGCGGGAGCGCAAGGAGGGCGGCAGGTCCTTCTTACCTACATCGGTTGGCGGGTTCATGTTGGCAAACACGTGGAAATTCTTGTGTCGGTGGATAGGCTCCGACGTTCCCCTGTCAGACAAGAAGAGCCGATCGACATCACCAAGCACAGAGGAGACGCGCTCGAGCACCTCATTCGTTGCCAGATTGAGCTCATCCAGAAGAATCCAATGCCCTTCCCGCCACGCCTTCACTAAAGAGCCCTCCTCGAATCGGAACGCCACGTTTGCCTTCGTTTGGTCAATAATTTCGAGAATATCGCGCAATTTCTTCTCCTCCACTTCCCAGCGCTCCTCAATCTCCAGAGTGAAGTCCGTGGTCGCCTGCTTCACTCGAAATGTATTGCACCCCTTTAACATTTGCTTCGTGACGCGTTCCCATTTTCTGGCAGACATGGATTGCTGGAGAGAATGTAAAAAGTCGACATTTTTTTCCGCATTGAAGCACTCCGAAAATAGGGCAATAAAATCCGTGTACAGTTCGCGCACCGCAATCATCACATCGACGGGCTTCCATCCTCCCATAAAATCAGACGTGTCGGTTTGCTGGTTCAGGTTGTGGACAATGAGCGTCTGACCCAGTTGGTCGGCAAGATACTGTACAATAAAGGTCTTGCCAACACCTGTCTCACCACTGAGAAGAACATGCTCACGGGAGTCGACGGCAGCACCGAGACGCTCCAATAACGACATGGCGAGTCGCGTTGGGGCAAAAGCGACGCGACTGTCACGTGATAAACCATTGACAACGGACAAAAATGGCAAATTGACACGGCCAATCGTAAATGAATTGCTATTCACTGCTTGAATTGGTTTATTTTCTAAAACTAGCGGTTCCGCCACCGCGTCGGGAACTCCACATGCGCTCGCAATTAATAAAAGCGTGTTGTCGTGTTCATTACCTGGGGGAAATTTAGCAACAAAGCAGTCGTAGGCTTCCTTGAGGGCAATTTCGCGCACAGTGGACGACAGAAAATCTCCTCCACCCGCACCACCAGTCTTGCTGAGTTGCACAGAGTTTTTTAGCGTTTTTGCTACTCGTGCGGCCCACTTGAGCAACGTCCTCAGACTGACAAGTGGCGTGCCCAAATTATTGACCCGTAAATTGGCTAAATTTTCGGCAATGCTTTGGGGAAAGTTGGAGTGCATCGTTGAAATAATGGCACAAATTTCGCTAGACGGCAGACTTTCCATGATAACGGTACCCCATAATTCAGCGTAGGGCACGGCCGCAGCCTTTTTCGTCAAGAGCGCATCGCCGCTCGTAAACAGTTGCTGAGTGGCAATGAGCTTAAAATCCTTGTGTGCAGTAATTGTCAAATTTTTATCGGAAATGAAAAGGGTCGAATTTTCCAACAGCGATAAAATGACAGAAAACACATCAAACGAGGCCAAGTCAATATCCTCCATCAATATCCAGTACCCGCGCTCAACGGCCAGCGTCAGCGGTCCCGGCACCCACTCAAATGCACCTGGTGTTTCCGTAGCCGTGTACTTGCCCAGAAGGTCTTTGCTATCAAACGTATCGTCCACGTTGAGTTGGATCATATTTTCCTTGGCGCCCTTCAGCTCCGCCAAGTGCATGACGAGGAGACTCTTGCCGCATCCGATTTCGCCTTGGACAAGGACCGCAGCGGAGCACTCCAACGTTTTTTGCAACGCACGTAAATTATTTTCGACCGTTTTGGTCACCACTACCTTAGCCATCGTTGCGGGAAAGGGGAAAAAAATTAAGAATTAGAATTTGATTAACCAAAGAAAAAAGTAAAGAAAAAGAAAAATAAAATAAACACCTCAATGAAAATTTATTTTTAAAAGAAAAAAAAATCAAAATAAAATTATAGTACAAAAAAAAAGAAAAGTTGGAGAAAAATAAATATATGCATGTTTTAGTAACAGAAAAAAAAATAAGTAAACAGATAAAATGAATGAAAGTGAAAGGGTTTAGTACACTATGATAACAATTAATTATTCCACTAAATATTAATGTGCGATATCATGTACATTTTTTTTTTTTTTTACGTGAAACATTCTCCTATATACATCTGTATTAAAAGGTTATGGTGTGCATAAATAGCACTATAAAGGGCTTATAGACTACAAACAGCAGTAAATAGTGAATATACTTTAATTTAACAGGCACGGGTAAATAATAATACACGAATACTCCAATTATACGAAAATACAAAATAAAATGAAAATCTTTGTTTTCCAATAGGAATACATATTCCGAGTTTTATTTGGGTCTACATATAATACAAACAATAGTAACAAAGCACCAGGTGACATAGAATAAAATGCTACTCCCAAGAAAAGGTGCAAGGAACCTCATACAAATTCTAAATCGGCCACAAAAAAAAAAACAGCAATAAGAAGGTAGTACATACAGTAATTTATTTTTGTTCAGTTTATTGTAATGCAAAAAAATAACACCATTCACAATAAGGTAAATGTAAACAACAATACCAACAAAAAAAAAAGAATTAGAATTAATTATCAGCATAGAATTTTTCCATGTGTGCATAGAAAAATTCTCAGGAATGAAGTATTTATCATCCATGAAAATAGAACAGAAAAAAAACAGCTTTCCCAAAAGTACATAAAAGTAAACATTTTTTGAGAAGAAGAATTAGTTGCAGTGAAAATGTTTATATGAAAGCACTAAACGCTACAAAAAAAAAAATCGTATCTTAATAAATTACATAATTTTCGTACTATAGTTATGTCATTACACTACCAAAAAAAATAATTTAAAAAAAAAGGGTAACAAAGGCCACCTGGCGCAAATAGGCCACGTAAACAAAGACAGCATCGATTGCGTGCCAGAAGAAAATCATTGAAAATGACCAGCATGTTTTACTTTCAATGCGCACAGCCAGCCCACACGCTTTACGTTGTGCATGAAACAAGACACAGGGCGGTAATGGGGACCCTTTGGCGCGCACAGCGCCCGACCACCAGAGCCGGAGGAGACATTCAGAAGAAGCAAACACCGCCCGGGACTGCAGCACAGGAGCTCAAAAGCACCCATGGCACCCTCAACCAACCGCCAACACGCCCCTGCCGACCGCGGGCATAGTTTCTTCCAAGTGATCTAAAGGGAAACCACCTCAATGAAACGCTCTTCGAATTCCTACACCGTCGAAGAAAGTTTTTAGCAACACAACCACGCGGGCGGAAAACCCTTTCTCAATCGTGGCAGAGGTCACAAGTTTGAAAGGAAGCAACCGCGCTTATGGAAAACTCAAAAGATTGGAAAATCCACCGCTTGAAAAAAAAAAATTGTATTCATACAAAAAAACAGGTTTCTTTGCTTACCCTTAACCGAGCGTGTCGCCCGCGCCACCCCTGCCTCCCAGGCCCGTGAACGCAAAGCACCACAGCATGCCACACATCAAACCCAACAGAGGGCGAGCAACGATCCAAAACAAGAAAAAAAACAATTCAAATTTTTGTTACTCAGAGCATTCGTCCTTATTGCAACACGTGCGTGGAACAAAAAGGAGAGGAAACCACGACCCCCGGTTCCAGCGGTCCGCGTTGGATCAGCAGCTGCGTCAGGCGATCTCGGTCTCTTTCTTGGTCCACCCACCTCCTCGTCCATCGGAGTACAAGCCGAAGCAAGCGATAAACTAGAAACTAGGGATATCGCTTCATCAACGGGTTGACTGCTAGTGTCCAATGCGACACTCGGACGGCGACGAGGGAGGGATGTCGACGAGGGAGGGATGTCGACGCTTCGTCTTCCTTTCCTTCCTCTTCTACCTCGACAGGCTTGCTGGCAGCGGGAAGGTCTAATAACTCACACAGGAACTCGGCCAACTCGACCGAGTAATAACGCTCTGGGCCAGTGGTGTATACGAGATGATGTTTCTCTCGGAGTGGGGCTAGACTGGGGCATTCTAGTAGGTGGCTGGATGTTTCTTGACAGATGTGGTCTCTGAACCATGCTAATTCTTTTTCCATTGTTCACATCTGATGCTTTTTCGCGAGGTGCCAACGGAGCTGGGCCTTGGTGGTGAACGTCTTCGGGCACAAGGCGCATTGGACTGTGTGGGCTGTCACCACCACATCCAACGCCTCCTTCCTCCCGTCTTCTTGAACCCATTTCCCCGCGTGCACATTCGGGTGGTACTTTCGGATATGTGAGATTAATCCGGTGCTCGTCGCATAAGATGCGTCACATGCGGTACACTGGTACGGCAGCTTCTTCTCGTTTACGTCTGTTTGCGTCTGCTGCTGCTTCTTGCGCTCAGCCTTGGACAGCTTCGCGATGGCGTTCGTGGAGTGTACAGTTTGGATGTGGCGATGTAATAAGTAGGGCGTTTTGAAAGAGGCGGAACAGTTCGGCTCTGGGCATGCAAATACCCTCGCGTCGTCAGTGTCGGTGGACGATTTGGGTGCTGCCTTGCTTCTCCTCAGAATATGAGTATCTGCAGGCCAGTCCTTCTCGTCGTGCTTCGTGATGTAGTGCTCACGTAGGTAGGTAGGTCCGCGCCAACAATTTTCCGCAGACCATGCACGTTTCCTTCGGTTTGTCTTCCTTCTGCACAGTGGGGCAAATCTTAACCTTTATCATTTGTCCTTGGTGTGCCTCTTGTTCCTCTCTTGTGGCGACATATCGTACGCCCAGTGCCGTGCCGTGCTTGTCTTTGAGATGTGTCCGGATCGTCTTGTTGGAATAGCACTTTTTACATGTGGGACAGCGGACTTTTCCGTCAGGTTCTTTGGTGAGCAAGGTTTCGGCTACGCTGATTTCCTGTAGTACCACCGGCGGGAGCGGCTCTGGGTGGTACGGGTGGTACTTGGCGTGATGTTCCTTGTAAACCGTCGCCTTGAGCTTCTGATCACAGCACGGGCATTGCGCTCTCACAAGGCTAGCAGTTGCTCCCGACGGAGCCCCAGCAGTTCAAGAAAGGGTAATTTAGCTACGTGCAAAAGCATTAATTTGCTATTAAATTGAGAATAATGACGACGGTCCCGAGCCAAACCTGATGCGCTAAGAAACAAGCCAGGTGCACGAAAACTGTGTGCGGTCCCTTTGTTTGCTTTCCAAATTGTTGCGCAGTCGTCCTGTTTTGTTCTGTAGGCTCCATCCGGCTCGCATGATGATGGCCATTTCGTGATAGTACGAGCTTTTCCCCTCACCGCGGCCGTTTGTCCGCGCGCAAAGTGGAATGGATACGGTTGTCTTGGGGCGTAGCAAGTGATTTGTGACCTCTTTGCTTGCCATCGCCGTGTGTGGAGCGCTAGGGACCGCCCGCAAACCACAACCGCTTTTACGCAGTGCGCGGCGTCGTTTGTATAACTTTCCCCATCGATGAGCGGTGGTCGTTTTCCTGGTGCCGTTACGCCTGGGGCCATGTGGATGTGCACCTGCGCCGGTTCGTGTTGGCCCCAGTAGAAAAGCTCTTCCCTGCCTTCGCTTTTGGTTTTTCAAACCTTTGGTCAGCGCTTTGCTCCTAAGGGGATGCGCTTTCTGTTCTGGGCTCGTCTTCCGTGTGTGGCGTTGTTCATTGTCACTGGCGCTTCGTCGGTTCCACATCAAGTGGTTGCCACCAATGCATCTTGGCGCGGGGCGTCTGCTTAACCCCGCGTTTGCTGCCTGAGGGAAGGTGCGTCTGCGTGTGCCACCATAAGCCGTGCGGGAGGGGTTTGGTTGGTGCATAGTGCTTGGTGAGGGGCGTTGTTTCCATGTTGTTGAAGTACAAAAGAAAGAAACTTTTCCACCCGTACGTATTACTTCGTTTTGCTGGTTACACACGTTTTTTTTTTGCACACATATTGGGGTTTATCTTCTCCCTTTTTGTAATTAATGTTTGTTCCAGAGTTGTGGATATTATTAATACACATTTTCTACCCGAATATATATTTTTACCTCTTTTTTTTTCTCTATTATTAAACAATGTGTTTCTGAGCTTCTTATTTGTAACGGTATTACGGTCATCACCATTACTTACTATTACTTCTCTCTTTCGTTCTTTTTCTTTTCGTTCTTTTTCTGTTTTTGTTTTATTAGTAAAAAAAAAAAATAGTTAGTATATATTATCTAGTCAAGTATGTTTGTTTCTAGGAAACTTAACGAAAAGCTTTTTAGTGTACCGGCACATGGGCAGGATTCTATCAGAAAATTAGCATTCGCACCCTTCGCCTTTTTGGGTGGCGTCGACCTGCTTTCATTGTCTTCTACGCTCGCCTCTGCGATCTGTTTTCTGGAAGGGTACAGTATGGATGACATGGATACAAAGCTAGATTTTGAGGAAGGTGACAAGGGTCAGATCGTTGCACACAGCCAACTAACGATGGTGGCCTACACGGCCCATATTCCACTAGAACCGAGGAAAAAGGACATTCAAAAATCTATTATGAACCTAAAACGACAAAATCTCAATAATGTAGAACTAGAACACAAGATTACATTGCGGAAAATACAAGCAGAGGAACCAGCCGATATGATGCCCAACGTTCATTTTTTTAATGAAGTGAGCACGCCTTTTAGTGCCGAACGCGATTTAAATAGTGCTCTGTTGAAAGCAAGTTCTCCCCGTGCAATTAAAAATATGCTGTCCCTTTCTGCGCAATCTGGGATTATTCTTCCAAGAGAAACACTTGTGAATATTCTGGAGCGGTTCAACGAAAAAGACGACGAATTAATCTCCTTTATTTCTAGCAACTTTCATCACGAATATAATTTAGGCCCTGTACTGTCGAATAGAAATACCTTCAATCCGCCTATAACTGAGAAACCTTTAGTACGAAGGGTGAGCAGACTAGAGCTTTCCAGAAGCAAAAAGAAGAAGTAATGTAGCTCGGCCCTATTCTCTGTATTATTACACTCAGAATAATTAACAACAAGCAGTTACTGTTATTATTTATTACCACTTTAAAACAAGCGAATAAAACAGAAACAATAAAAAAATAAAAAAGAAATTTGGTTAGCATACACACAAATAAAAAAGGGATAACATTATTTTTACTAATATTATTATTTTTTATTTTGTTTTCATTTCTCTCCTTGTAGTTTATCTCATAAACTTGTGTATTATTACGACTAATAATTATTTACTTATATATTTATCTTTGCTACTCAGAAAAAAAAAAAAACTCTGTGTTTTAACTTTATGTCAGCGCTTTTGTTATTCATTTATTTACACCTATAAATCATATGTGCTGCTGTTATGCTTTTTTAATAAATTTTTGTTTTCTCTTCTTTTCCCTATTCCTCTCCTCCATGTTTAATCCATATGAAAAGGAAAAAAAAAAAAAGGTGTAATAAAATACCGCAATATTACTGGGTTTGTATTATTGTTCTTCTTCACTTTTTTTTTTTCTATTTTATATTATTCCGTTGAAGTCATTTTTTAATTCTTCTAAAAAAAAAAAAAATAGGAATTACTTCAAGAAAAGAAAAAAAAAATGAGTGGTGAAAATATTTACAATATTTTACCTGCACAAGAGAAGAAGGAAGGTGCTGGAGCCAGCTCGTCGCCATACACAGGTAAATATGACAAGCGCATGGAAGAGCCACCGAAACCAGTGTACTCCACGTTTTACGAAAAGGGCAAAGAATACGACGGGTCAAACACTCGGTATTATAAACAACGCGAAGCAGTCATCGGAAAAAACGTCAGTGATACTGTCGATCCGCAGAACTTTCTTAAGCGCGGGGGAGGTGTGAAGCATACAGTACCCCCAGTTCACCATGAAAAGATTATCACAAAGCCTCCTCTGGACCTGCATGCGGAAGCTTTCGGCGGACAAGGAGCCGGCGGTGCCAATGGTGGAGGCGGTCGCGACCGAGGTCTTAACCTAGGCGGTGGAGATGGTACGTATGTGGACGAGAACGGAAATTTGTGCTATGTTGGCGATGATGGCAACGGCGGTGCAGGTGCTGGTGGGCGATCTCGCGGAATTAATCTTGGTGGCGGTGCGGGCGGTGGTGCTGGTGGCGACGGCGATGACGGCTACGATGACTACCCGGGGAAGGGCACCTACATGTCGGGCAAAAAGAACTTTGTTGCGTCGAATATTGTTGAAATCAGCAATATGGTACCGAAGCGTACCATTGATCAGCCCGAGTTCGCAACGAGCCGCAAAGATTTTGGCAAAAATCCCGCTTACCTGACACGTGTCAAAGGGGAAGTGGAGCAGGAGCAAGAATTTGTGCGGTCTATTAAAGAACGGAAGGCAGAACGGCAGCGCAATGTCTACTCGAAATACGTTTACCAATTAAGCGAGAATGAGCGCGTTACGTTACTTAATAAATTGAAAGAAAAACTTAAGGAAAAGAATGCCGCTTATATTAAAATGCCTTTTAGTAAAGACACCATTCAAGGAGCAAAGCGCAAAGCGGAGCTAGAAAAAAGTGTGCGAGACTTAGAGGACGCAATCAAGAAGTTAGACAAGGAGGCCATTTTTATTTACAAGGACGATCCCGTTAACGGACAATGGACGAAGAATGCTGCTATGGAAGCTGCACGTGATTACGCTTCAAAATAGTTGAAGGAAAATTTACAAAAAAAAAAGGTAGAGAGAAATCTTTCTTTTCAATTTTTTTAATGTTTTTTTTTTTTTTGTCTTCATGAAAATGTACTGATTCTCTAATATAAAAATGTATATAAGTGTTTTTTTTTTCTTTCTTTCAATCTGAAAAAAAAAAATAAGAATAAAAAAAAAGTGAAAGAAGTATATTCTGATGAAGGTTGGAATATTTTTTTATGTACTTTTATTGTACCACAATTACATGTAAACAATTTCTTTTTTTTCTTTAGTTCATTTTGTTTCACAAAAGTGTGTCTTACACTGGTATGATTATGTTGTTGCTGCTGTCATTTATTATTTTTTTTTGTTTACGTACATGTGTATTTATGCATATATTTTCGATTCACCACTTTCTACTTTTCTCTCTTTCTCTCTCTGCGTTGTTCCCATATTCTTTATTTTTTTTTTTCGTTTTTCAACAGAGTATACTGACAGCAAGCTATCGTTTTCTCTTTTGCTCACTTTTTTTCTTCTTTTCTTTTCTGCAATCACTTTCTTGTTATCGCCAAAAGTCTGAACGATTTATTACTATTACTATTATCTCTGTTCGACTTTTTTTTTTCTTACTTGTTATATTTTTACCCTTCAAAGTAATAGGTTCTGATTCTCTGTTGTCCTCGACGACCGTTATATACCTTCCTCATTTTTTTTTACAACAGAAACATGTTCAGGCGTGCGTCTTTTGCGCCCCTTGTTTTGCTGTCGTCGGTACAGAAACGTTTTAATTCGTCCCAGGACCTTGCTTCTTTAAGGAAACAGTTACAGATATTAGAGAAAAAGATTCAGCAACTGGAAGAGAGTAAGGCGTCAAATGGACTTGTAGCTATTTTTGCGTCGCGAAAGATGAAGGAGATGGACATGAAAATAGCACTGCACGTTTTTGCAGACAATTCCTACAATGCTTTTATTTTTTGCCACAAGCACCTTCCTGTTGTGTTGGCGCACTTTATTACGATGCTTGACAATCTCCCCGCAGGACTTAATGCAATGCCCTCTGTTATCAAGGTGAGAGGAATTGTTTTGGCATCCTTCCTAAAGCTGGTGGGATGCAAGATTCCTACCACCCGCGAAACGGAAAAACATTTTATTCAGATCCTTGAGGAAATTGATGAAGCGCACGCTGAGGCTGAATTGGTCCAGACGCTATCCGTCGGCATTTTAGAGCTGAAAGAGCATCTTTCGAGACATCGCCGTGCGCTTCTGGAGTTGAAGGAGTCAAGCTCTCGGTGGTCTAGCATTAAGATGAAGGAGTCCGATATTATGCCCTACGAGGAGCTTGCAGGCATTCAGGAGCCGCTGGATTTTTGCAACCGCTGTATTGTCAGGTACAATTTCATGTCGAGAATGTTGCTGAATCTGGGGACGGACTCCAAGCGCGTGGGCATGGTCGACCTGGAAGTCAATTTGGAGCGCATCGTCCGCGGCGCTGTAGACGAGGCCAGGCAAATATGCACGGACCACTATGGCGACTGCCCGGATGTTGACTTTACCATTTCAACAGACACTAAGAAAATTCGCTTCCCTTTCATGACGACCACAATCCGCTACATTGTGGTCGAGCTGATGAAGAACGCCTTTCGTGCAACCGTCGACGCTCACATGACACGGAACTCCGCTGGAATTGTTACCTGCGATGACATGCCTCCCGTGAAGGTTCTCGTCCACATGAAGGAAAACATCCAGCACGCCTGCATTCGTGTGTCGGATGAGGGACTGGGAATGACGCAGAAGCAACAGGAAATGGCCATGGCGTACTCCTTCACGACGGTGGACAAGCCAGCCCTGAACCTGAACACTGAAGGCGACGTGGAGCAAACAGAGGCCCCTTCCCCCCTTGCTGGGTACGGTTATGGCTTACCTATGTCCCGCGTTTACGCGAGTTGCTTTGGTGGCGACCTGGCTATACAATCCATGGAAGGGTTCGGCACACGCGCTTACTATCACATCAAACTGT